>CM038705.1:3188490-3223490 GCA_021613375.1 Megaleporinus macrocephalus
TCTCCCTCTCTCTCTCTCTCCCTCTCCCTCTCTCTCCCTCTCCCTCTCTCTCTAACTTTCTCTAACTCTTTCAAACTCCCTCTCCCTCTCCCTCTCTCTCCCTCTCCCTCTCTCTCCCTCTCCCTCTCTCTCTAACTTTCTCTAACTCTTTCAAACTCTCTCTCCCTCTCTCTCCCTCTCTCTCCCTCTCTCTCAGTCTCTCTCTCTAACTCTCTCTCTCTAACTCTCTCTCTCTTCCTTCTCGCTCTCTCTCTCTCTCACTCTCACTCTCTCTCAGTCTCTCTAACACTATCTGTCTCACTATCTGTTTCTCTACCTGTCTGACTCTCTCTCTCTCTAAAAAACTCTTCTTCTCTAACTCTCTAAATCTCTCCTCCTGTTCTTGCTATTTCTCTCTCTACCTTCCTCTCAATCCCCCCTTGTCCTCTGTGTTCTTCCTTTCACTCCCCTTCTCTCTCTCTCTCTCTCTCTCTCTCTCTCTCTCTTCTGATTCTCTCTCATTCCTTTCTCCTTTCTCTCTCTACATTTTCCCCCCTCGCTCTCATCATGTATCCCCCTCCTCCTCCTTTCTTCGTCTCTATAGGAGGTCTCTGTTTTTGTTGGAGATACAGTTGTTCCTGTCGGCATCTCTGATCCGGAGTTAATGGATATCAGAAATAACACTGTGTAGGTGCACTCAACCTCCAGCAGGAGGCGCTCTCTCTCTCTCTCTCTCTGGGTCTACACAGTTGTTTCTCATTGTTAGGACCCCCAAAGCTGCAAGGGGCCCTCAGGTAATCCTGATGAGACACAGTAGAGCACGGCTGGGCTGCAGAGTGGAGCGCTGGCTGTGCGGCACTGACGTCTCTTACTTACTTCCTGTTTTCGTCTCTGGTCTTAAAGCGGCTGTGGCTCCTGTGCCGGACGTTACTGATGATGACCAATCAGGGTCTTAGGACTGAGTCATGTATGACACATGCACACACGCCCACCCACGTACACCCGCAGGCATGTAGAGAATCCTAAACACCTTCATAATCATAAAATCTATAAACCCACTGTACTGTACATACTATTCATCATTTAAAGGAGCAGTGTGGAACCTCTGGTGGTGAGGTTGTGTATTGCAACCAGCAGAAACCTTGTTCTTTTAATGCTAAAGCTAGTTCTAATTTTCCAGTTCCACCTTAAAGGGTGCTGCAGTTACGCTCTGGCACCTGAGGTGTTCTAATAACAGCAAATAAGAAGCTGAACTTTGATCTGGTAGTTTGGAAGCTGGTAGTACGATTGATTCAGGAGATTTGAGCTATCAGAGTATCCTACCTGGAGTTTTATGCACGAGCTCCTGATAGATCTGTTCTGGGTTGCTGTAGAAACATGGCGGTGGCAGCTCTGTTGGAAGTTGAGTCGCTCCTACATAGATATAAAGGCTCATTCTAATAAATAACAATGATTTTTAGTTAATTATATAATCATACACGGACAAAAACCTTGTTTTGTATATTATAAAAAAAAATTCTTAGTGTGGCTGCTTTGCGGATAATAGCTCAGTCTTACTTTGTTTAACGGGGGTGGCCGGAGGGGCGGGTACACTCTACAGGAGGGGGCCACTGGCCATCCCTTGGCTACGCCCCTTAGTGCACGGCATCCCATGAAACTCCTCAATGTGATATCTGATAGGACCAGCCTGAAGATGACTGAATCAGCGTTTTGCCACTAGAGGGCGACAGAGCTATTGCTATTTCCAACCACATACAATGGGCAGATTTGGGTAATAGATGTGCAAACAGATGTGGAATGACCCCTGGTTGGTCCAGCAGAGCCTGTAGAGATAAACATGGCTGGTTATGTTCGCAATAGGCCTATTAATGCTGTTCATTTAAAAACATTAGCAAACTATTCTACTCTGTTCTATTAATGAAGATGTAAATTATGAAAATAACACACAAACACAAACAAATGAAATTAATTATTGAATTCTATGTATTTAAATGATGTTTCATAGACATTATGACAAGGATATTAACAAATAAGCTTACATACAAAGCTTTTTAGTCTTTGTGGAAGTGATAAACTGACTGACAGCACCATCTAGTGACGGTTTAGATAATATCTGTACATTTGTCACCAGCAGAGTGTAAGAACTGTATCACTGTTGTGATGTAGGTTAATCAAGGTGTTCTTCTGAAGGCTGTGAAACGTGTCCTGCACGTTTGAGTTCTCAGTAATAAGCTGTTAATGAGCTGGTTAGCTGGCTCAGGTTCTTCAATGCAGGGTTAGCTGGCTTCAGGTTCTTCAGTGCAGGGCTGTGGGCCTACAGGACCAGCGTGGAGACCTTACAACACAATCTCCATCAGTCTGAAGAACCGTTTCACTGCGTGAGGAACCCGTTCCATCCAGAACTCTTGGTTGTAAACAGATCCATTCTCTTTACTAAAGAACTCTTGGAGAACCGGCCTAGTAGGCTAGAGCTGTGTTCCCTTGTAGAACTGTGTGAACATCTCAATCCATCCAACGTCTTATACAATACACTAGCTTCATCTACCTGTTACTGTTTAGCTCTTCTGTGTTTAGGTTCTCCTAAAAAAAATAAGGCAGCAGGGCCACATTTCGCCACTAGAGGGCGACAGAGCAACTTGAAGTACAAACAGACACAGCAGTGCTGCTGCTGGGGTGTTTAAACACCTCCTCAGTGTCACTGCTGGACTGAGAATCGTCCACCAACCAAAACTATCCAGACAGCAGTGTCCTGTGGGCGGCGTCCTGTGTCCACTGATGAAGAACTAGAGGAACACAAACTGTGCAGCCCAAACACTTCATATTTAGAATGAGTGTGGAGCGCTTATCACTGTTCGATGACCATTAAGTTGCTGGACAGTGGCAGACCACTGTTGGGGAACTACTTTTTACGGCGGAGGAACTCTTTGTTATGAGTTTTATTGATAATAACTGATGTGTTGCTGCCGCTGAGGGGAGGTTCTACTCCTCCTCTGTGATTTTCTGTTATTCCAGATTCAGTCTTTCTTGAATATCAGGTGTTCGACCGTTTTGGAGGACGGCTGCCAAAAACCTCCTGGTCTCCTGAGCAGCTCCACAAGCGGGTAAACCGCAGTGCATTGTGTGAGCCGCCTCGGGAATGCGGCCTCCTGTTTGTCGTTGTTTGTCACGTAGGTAACAGGTGATAACAGGTGATGGGCGTGAGCGGCGTGAAAGCTA
The DNA here is from genome assembly GCA_021613375.1 of Megaleporinus macrocephalus. Classification (NCBI taxonomy): domain Eukaryota; kingdom Metazoa; phylum Chordata; class Actinopteri; order Characiformes; family Anostomidae; genus Megaleporinus; species Megaleporinus macrocephalus. The sequence continues at coordinate 3,191,686 of CM038705.1, forward strand.
GCGGGCCACGCCGCTACACCGTTAAACCTGCTGGTAGATTAAAGAGCCCATAGCCCCTCAGTCTACATACCTGAAATTAAATGTGGAGTATAAACAAAGTTAAAGTTTAAAATCCGCTCTCGGTTCCATACAGTCCACTCACAGTCACCCGTTCAAACCTGGACAGCGAATCAGAACCGAGCTCATTTACATACAACAGCCTTAAAGACACAACAACAACTGTCTGTCTGTCTGTCTGTCTGTATGTCTGTATGTCTATCTATCTATCTGTCTGTCTGTCTGTCTGTATGTCTATCTATCTATCTATCTATCTATCTATCTATCTATCTATCTATCTATCTATCTATTTATCTGTCTGTCTGTCTGTCTGTCTGTATGTCTGTATGTCTATCTATCTATCTATCTATCTATCTATCTATCTGTCTGTCTGTCTGTATGTCTATCTATCTATCTATCTATCTATCTATCTATCTATCTATCTGTCTGTCTGTCTGTCTGTCTGTCTGTCTATCTATCTATCTATCTATCTATCTATCTATCTATCTGTCTGTCTGTCTGTCTGTCTGTCTGTCTATCTATCTATCTGTCTGTCTGTCTGTCTGTATGTCTGTATGTCTATCTATCTATCTATTTATCTGTCTGTCTGTCTGTCTGTATGTCTATCTATCTATCTATCTATCTATCTATCTATCTATCTATCTATCTATCTATCTATCTATCTGTCTGTCTGTCTGTCTGTATGTCTATCTATCTATCTATCTATCTATCTATCTATCTATCTATCTATCTATTTATCTGTCTGTCTGTCTGTCTGTATGTCTGTATGTCTATCTATCTATCTATCTATCTATTTATATGTCTGTCTGTCTGTATGGCTATCTATCTATCTATCTATCTATCTATCTATCTATCTATCTATTTGTCTGTCTGTCTGTCTGTCTGTCTATCTATCTATCTATCTATCTATTTATCTGTCTGTCTGTCTGTATGTCTATCTATCTATCTATCTATCTATCTATCTGTCTGTCTGTCTGTATGTCTATCTATCTATCTATCTGTTTCATTCTCATCTCACCCTCTCTTAAACGTTCTCTCTCTCTCTCTCTGTGTCAGGCTCTCTCGTCCTAACATCCACTGACAGTCTTATTCTTTTAATAAGTTCTTTTCATGTAAGATCAGACTCTCTCTCTGTCTCTCTCTCTCTCTCTCTGTCTCTCTCTCTGTCTCTCTGTCTCTCTCTGTCTCTCTGTCTCTCTCTGTCTCTCTCTCTGTCTCTCTCTCTCTCTGTCTCTCTCTCTGTCTCTCTCTGTCTCTCTGTCTCTCTCTGTCTCTCTCTCTTTCTCTCTCTCTCTGTCTCTCTCTCTCTCTGTCTCTCTCTCTGTCTCTCTCTCTGTCTCTCTCTCTGTCTCTCTCTCTCTCTCTCTCTCTCTCTCTCTCTCTCTCTCTCTCAGTCTGTGTTAGTGAATGGGGCTCTATAGGACACATGCTGTGATGTGCTGTAGTCTATTGTGTTGTATGATGATGGGAGTCTATAGGGCAGCGGCGTCCTGCAGAGGGGAGAGGAGAGGAGAACTGAAGCAGAAGAACGGAGCGCTCTGATTGGCTGAGAGAGATGAAGCAGAACAAACATAAACGGCCAGAATCGGGAGGTGCTCTGCTGGTCAGTGCTGGGTTTTCTAAGTAGTATCAGCAGCAACTTCATCACTAATGAAAACATATACAACATATAACTGGTAATCATGATACTCCAGCGTTCAGATGTTTCAGGAGACCAACTCGGTCTCAGCAGCAGGTTGTGCTTCCAAATAATCCTGAGCTACTTTCTGTTCTGACGTGCGGAATGAAGTCATGCATTTTTAAGCCAAGTTATTTATTTAGTTTTTTTGAGGGAAATCTATCAGAACGTGTCGTAACATGCTGTAATGTGAAGCAGTGATGATATAAACACATTAGATGCACTTCCTGCTCCCTCTGTTCTCTCCTTCTGGACCACTTTACCTCACCTGGTATCTACTCACTGAAATATTTCTCTGGTTCTTCTCCGGTTCAACCAAGGCAAGCTTAGCAACACCGCCTAGGGTGCACCTAAGTAGGATGCAAATTTGAGAAGTCCGTATCTCGGGTTCCCTAAGGGCTAGCAAAGCGCTCCAGGGCTCATTGGAAAGAGCACATATATAAGACCATATATATATATATATATATATATATATATATATATATATATATATATATATATATATATATATATATATATATATATATATATATATATGTACACTACCGCTCAAAAGTTTAGGATCACTTTAGAATTATATTTCATGCAATTCACAAACAATATTGTTCATTTCACAATTAATGTAAGTGTATCAGATGATTTTAAAGAATAAAAATGTTTGTATTAAAGTCTATTTTTGTATAGAGGCTTATTTTACATATAGTCTATTATCAGTAATTCTCAGTCCTCTGTCTAAATCTCCTGGTACGACCACCAATCCAAGTTAAGGATGTTATTGGACTAATTGGTTGTTAGGACACTCTTGATCAATTGTGATCACAGCTGAAAAACATTCTACTAATAAGTGAGTATAAAAGGGAACAACATTCTAGGTTAGTTTAGTATCTGAAGATCAGCAGTTGATGGCTTGCTGACCGACTCACAATGACCAGAAAGAAACAACTTTCTTTAGAGACCCGTCAGTCCATTGTTGTGTTAAGGAAGAAGATACTCCATTAAAACAAGAACATTTCCCAAACTTTTGAGTGATATATATATATATATATGCACACATTAAATTATTTTAAAGTCATATTAAAACTGTATTAGCAATTACACAATCCTGAAATCTGGGGGTGCTGCAGCCCCCTCAGCCTCCCCTACAAATTCACAACTGGTATCCCTGGGCAGAACACGCTGATGCTTCAGACACACATATGGGCATGTATCCTGAGTGCTGAAAGGGTTAAAGATGCCCAGCATCTGATGATTGGAGGTGTGTGAGAGGAGTTGCGTGTGAACGCTGTTGGTGTTTTATTATGTAAGCGAGTGACTCAGAGGGAAAATCTCGTCCATCCAGTTAAAACCACTTAATTTGAACCACAGTCACTGAGTGTGCGCGGCTGATTGTGTGTTTGTGGTTGTGTCGACTTAACTTGAGGATATTTACCTCACAGTCAGGTAGAGATGACATAACGCTAATACTCAGATTCAAGTATTTGGCTGATAGCAGTGTATATATATATATATATAGTCTATTTTTGTCTATTTTTAATTTTTCACCCTGTTCTTCAATCATCACAACCCCACAGGACCACCACAGAGCAGCTACTATTAGGGAGGTGGGTCATTCTCAACACTCATACACATTCTCTGTGTGTTGTGCTGGTGTGAGTGGAACAGCCACAGCAGTGCTGCTGCTGCTGGAGTGTTTAAACACCTCCTCAGTGTCTCTGCTGGACTGAGAATCGTCCACTGACCAAAACTATCCAGACAGCAGTGTCCTGTGGGCGGCGTCCTGTGTCCACTGATGAAGAACTAGAGGAACACAAACTGTGCAGCAGCAGATGAGCTACTGTCTCTGACTCTACATCTACAAGGTGGACCAGCAAGTAGTAGGAGTGTCTAATAGAGTGGACAGTGAGTGGACACAGTGTTTAAACACTCCAGCAGCAGCAGCACTGCTGTGTCTGATCCACTCACACCAGCACACTACTAACACACCACCACCACGTCAGTGTTACTGCACTGCTGAGAATGAAACACCGCCCAAATAGTACCTGCTCAGTGGTGGTCCTGTGGGGGTCCTGACTATTGAAGAACAGGGTGAAAACCTTTGACCTAAAATTTCCTCAGGCTTCTAATTGGAGAAGCATGAGCTTTTATGACAATGCTAACTGCATCAGCGCCCCTATGGGGTTTTTAACAATATGTTAGCGCTAAGAGATGGGGTAGCTCACTGGGCTGTATCTGCCGACATACCACAGAGAAAACAATTCTGATTGGACAGTACAGCTCAACCGAGTGTGGGCATGCCAACAGGCTCCTCCAGTAATGTTGACATATCAAATAACATACGTGTGTAACGTAGGAGCTGTAGCAGAATTGCAATGTGCAAAGTCATGTGCAGTACCGCGTACTGCCTGGTAGGGGGCAGTATGTGACAGCATGTTTCAATTGCCACATGCAAAGTGAAAATGTTGCCTGCATGTCTTACGAGCTTGACTTCTAGCTTTCTGTAGTAAATAAGCGGTTGCAAATAAAATGTATGGAACTGGAATCTTGGTGCTAACATAACATTGCAAGCCCTGTAGAGCCTCTAGTGGAAATGATTGTGTTCGTGATTGGGATAAAACTTCACGCTTCCTTCACTAAATTCTGGTATATAATCAAATACACAGTAACCAGATTGTTATTGTTTCTACTGTAATTACAACCGACTTTACAGTATAATTCCTTGACAATTCAAATTTAACAGGGTTGCATTCAATTCTTCATTTTTTTGCTGATATGGGTTATACTAGGTATTGGACTGGTACTATTCTAATACTTCCTGGGCAAAAAAATCCAAAGTACACTGAAGTATACTTAATTTAAGTGCACTTAGTATACTTCAATGTGCTCATAAGATTAAATAATAAGATAAGATAATCCTTTATTTGTCCCAGAGTGGGGAATTTAACAGAGTTCCTGCAACAAAGGGATAGCAAGACACTAAAACAGATAAAAAACAGTACAGTATATATACAATATAAATAAATAAATGAGTAATGTACTAAAGCTGTGATGTTTTCATGTACTAACTTTGTACTTAGTTTGCTATGTTCCTGTGTTATTACTAATAAAGAAGTACTTAAATTAATTATGCAACTAAATATACTTAACTGTACTATATTGAGACAACATTAAGTATATTTAAGTGCATCTTCAGTACCTTCTTTTACCAATTCCATTTTTTTAATATACTTTGTGTCAACTTCCATCCACCTTTAAGATAACTGTTAAAAAATATAAGAAATATGTTTATAATTCTGTCACTTACAATACTTTGTAAACACACGCTTACATTCATAAATATATTTACATTGAAACAAAGAATATAAAAAAAATACTGAATTAGTGAGAAAGAATGTACTTAAGTATATTTAAGTGCGTCATAATGGCGTCTCAGAATAGTACAATTAAGTACAGTTAGTTAATTAAGTATATATTTAATAGCACTATGATATTTATTTAGCTTAGTATATAGTTAGCGCACACAAATAGCACACTTTTATTACATTAATCATAAATGCATTAGAAGTATAGATTAGAATATATAGTATGTATAGTATAGAAGTATAATTCAGTGTACTATTTTTTCTCCTGGGGAACCCTTGTGGAAAAAAAGATACTTAAGAGCATTAATATATATTTAAATTATTAAAGTAAATTAAATTAAATTTTGAGTATACTTTTAGTACTCATAAGTATACTTGTTTTTTCGTAAGTGGGTGAGTCATATAGGATTAATAATTGCTGCTATAATTAATGCTGGTTCTGTTCTGGAGAGAGTTGCCAGTAAGTAATTACCCTGATAAAAATGTTTTTAAGTACTACTTACAGTGCTGACTAATTTCTGTACACTATATAATAATTCAGCTACAAAATAAAGCCTGTGTCTCCGGATTCCTCTTTATTTTCCTCTAACTTAATACTCCCTGGTGTTGTTTTTCTCTTTGTCGTCTGGTGCAGTATCAATCCATCAATCAATCAACCTTTATTTTTACTTGGGAGTACATTGAGGGAGACCCTCAGTTACAATGTTGCCGAGCATTACAATTGCTAAACAAAAAGGGTTTGAAAATAAATTAAAATGATTTTTAATGAGTACTTAAAATATAAAAGAAACAATAAGAACAGACAAAATTAAGTAAGATAAATCATAAAAGAAAAACAAATAAAAAAACTCAATAAAAAACTAAAATCAGGAGTAAGACAAAAATAAATAATATGTCAATAAAAAAAGATAGAAATATAGTAATAAAACCTAAAATAAAAAAGAAATAATAATAAGAACAGAGAAAAATAGAGAATAGAGAAATAGAGAAAGATAAATCATAAAAGAAAAACAAATAAAAACTGAATAAGAAACTAAAATCAGGAAAATAAGTCAAATAAAAAGTAAATAGAAATATAGTAGTAAAACATAAAATAGTAAAAGAAGTAATGATGAGAACAGAGAAAAAATTATAGCAAGATAAATCATAAAAGGAAAACAAATAAAAACTGAATAAGAAACTAAAATCAGGAAAATAAGTCAATAAAAGTAAATAGAAATATAGCAGTAAAACATAAAATAGTAAAAGAAGTAATAATAAGAACAGAGAAAAAATTATAGTAAGATAAAATCATAAAAGAAAAACAAATAAAAACTGAATAAGAAACTAAAATCAGGAATAAGACAAAGATAAAAAATAAGTCAATAAAAGTAGATATAAATATAGTAGTAAAATATAAAATAGTAACAGGAGTAATAATAAGAACAGAGAAAAAATTATAGTAAGATAAAATCATAAAAGAAAAACAAATAAAAACTGAATAAAAAACTAAAATCAGGAATATGACAAAGATAAAAAATAAGTCAATAAAAGTAGATATAAATATAGTAGTAAAATATAAAATAGTAACAGAAGTAATAATAAGAACAGAGAAAAAATTATAGCAAGATAAATTATAAAAAAAGTAAAAACTGAATAAAAAACTAAAATCAGGAATAAGACAAAGATAAAAAATAAGTCAATAAAAGTAAATATAAATATAGTAGTAAAATATAAAATAGTAACAGAAGTAATAATAAGAACAGAGAAAAAATTATAGCAAGATAAATTATAAAAAAAAGTAAAAACTGAATAAAAAACTAAAATCAGGAATAAGACAAAGATAAAAAATAAGTCAATAAAAGTAGATAGAAATATAGTAGTAAAACATAAAATAGTAAAAGAAGTAATAATAAAAAATAATAAAAGTAACAATAAAATAATAATAGTTATAGAGTAATACAAATAAAGATAAAAGAATGGTAAAAGGAAATTAAAATGAGAATAAATAAATAAATAAATAGATAAATAAATAAAACAACCGAATATCAAAATCATAAAAGGCTGATCCAGTCACTGTAGCGAGTTCCGTAATATGTGCTATTCTCAGTGAACTTTGTTGTGATATTTGATGGCATCCGGCCAGAAAGTGCTTTAAAAACAAACAAAAAAAACCCAACGTGTTTCTCAACACACATCAAGAGAAGACCACTGAACCTGTTCACACAATAAACAGTGACGTGTGCTGTAGGGGTCTCCAGTACTGAATCTTAATACTGAATGATATATAGAATCTACTGTGCGAGGAATGCAGTGCGAGGAATGAAGGAGAGACTGTTTGCGAAAGAGCAAGACTGATCGTTTAGCACAGTAATGTGACCCGTCCTGTTCGAGAACGCTTCACACTCACATCACATGTCGTCCAAGATTTTGTAAGGTTGTGTCGGACTCAGCTCGACCTAGTTTTTGGTGAATGTGTGTTAAAGAACTTCCGCTAGCTCAGTGCTGTTTAAACTTGACTTTATTATCATATTCATTGAGTTTCATGAAAATTGAGACCCTCAAATAAACATTTCGGCCTAAAACTAACATCGAAGCCCTGGGGTGTCAACCAATCCTGACTGCTAGCCTAGCCGCTGAGCTACAGGCCAGTACATACAGCCAAGCTAGCACAACATGGACACCAGAGGTGTGTTTGTGGCGTCCCTGCTGTTAGCTTAAAGATGTGCTGCTGTTTGCACTATTGTGTGATGGGCTGTGTGGTGGTCATGCCAGTGCCACAGTGGTGTCAGAAGTGGGAAAGGGGAATGGTGCTACCACACACTCAAAAAAAGGAGGGAGAAAGACTGGAGGACGCCAACAAGTGGAGATAGCTGGATGGTGGCCAGCCATGAGGACCTACCAGCAAGGTAGCATGGAGACCTAGCTTTAATGACCGCGCCCTCAGTGACTTTTCAAGTAGGTACTGCTTGCGTGGTTGACCAAGGCTGAGAGTGGGGTGGTCCAGTGCAGTGCTTACTTTGTAAAACATCAGGTAATAGAACACTAAAGGTGGGGTGATCCAGCAGGTGGCAGTGAGGGAAAAGGTCCTGGAACGGATAGACACAACAGTGTCCATCTAACATGGTAGCAGTCTATACATTAAAATAATCCTAGCTTTAATGAATACAGTAAGGAGCTGCAACCATAACATCTCAGAGATGCCACTGGACGAATAATTTTTGGTGTCCTACAAAAAAAAGACATCAAAGAGGTGGTGGATCCACATAAAGAAGTTCTGGAACACAGGTACCTGAAATATGAGAGGTGCCGGATCTTGTTCCAGCACAAATTAAGCACTGGTCCAGCGTACATGTGCATGGCCCCGAGGTTAGACAAGGGCATGCTTAACCAACAAGCCTTCACCCTGCTGCGCCCCAGGGACTCTGCTCAGACGGTGACTGAGAGGGGTGATGTGCTTACAGTAAAAGAGACTGTAAATGTTTTTATTTGTTGCTATATTTAGACACTGCGTCCAGTTACATTGCTTACCTTGTAGCTACTAAGTTGATGAGCTGAATTACTATGGTTACTACATTTATACTTCTATAATAAGATAAGTATACTTAAAGTTCATTTTATTAAGTATGCTTTATGTAGTTACTATACTAATATCATTGTACTAATAGTACACTTGTATATTTACTATTTTAATACTTCTTGGGACTAAATTGGCCCACTTTCTAGTTTTTAAAAGTATACTTTTAAGTGTACTTTAAGTGTAAGAGTAGTAAACCAAGTATACAACTAGTTTAAAGCTTTTGTACTGCAACTACACTAAAAGTAATCTTAAGAGTTTACTGTTGGTTTACTAGCTGGTAAGTTTTCTTTAAATTAACTTAATACTTATAATTTACTGCTTATATTATTGTTGTACTTTAAAGTATATGACTAGGTTTAAGATTTTTTTTCTACTTAAAATAGAGCTTAACAACGTTTACTTACTCACCAGTGGACACACGCAAAATAAACAAGACACACTCAGATTATAAACATATTTGTATCTTTATAAATCTTTATAAATCAAATTTTAAATAAATATTGTACTGGATGTGTTTTTGTGCAGAGTAAGAATACTTACTTCTACTATCTCAATCAAAAGATTAAGTACAAGTAAAGATCAAATATACTTAGACTGTTCTATACTTGTCAGTATAACCCAAGCATACTTAAGTATAACTGTGTTTAGTATATCACTGAGAAGTACATAAAAGGTAAATTAAAAGCATACTCACTTCCTTTTAGTTTAAAAGAAGTAAACTAATGCTACACCTGAATAAACTTCTTTTTTGTAAGGGTCCTTTTGAGTTACTCAGCTAACGACACCACACATCCCAAATAGAACCCTTTCTATAGTCCCACCTTCCATATAAATTTTCTTTTTGGGGTTTATGTGGTGTTTAAACTCGTAAACCTTACTCAAGACTACTGTTGCTGAGTAAGTTTAATTAACTTAACATTCAGCTCAACTGGTTCTACTTGAATAGCTACTTCGTGACTGGTTTGTTATTTACCGGCTGATTTAAATTTGGGATTACTGTGATATCTGATATTATAAAGCTGCCAAGGGTCACTAAGGCCAACTCTGCACTCGTTTATTAATGTCTGCTGGGCTCTTCTCTGCCATTTAATGCCCTGACTTTTACTTTTAGTTTTTTTTTGTGCTCTCTGAGGCAGCTGATCTGCAGTCAGCCTCTAAATAAGAACCATGATGTGTCTGATTGCTAGAATAAGCCAACAGCTCAATGGCTTCTGGGCTGTAAGGAGAAGAAGTACACGGGCATGTTTTTACATATGTTTTTATTAAGTTAGATTTATTTTAGATATATAGTTTCACTCCAACACATATTCCAAACTCCAGGAGTTAAAAGTATTCTCATTCATTACTCAGGTAGACATGGCTTTAGAGCAGTGGTCTCTAAAACTAAGCCAGCAAGTGGTGGAAGTAGTCAGTAGATGGCAGCAGCAGCGCCCTCTGTTGACCTAAACAAGCACAATGCAAGGCGTCGGCCTGCCTGCTTTGTGGTGCTAATATCCAGAGTGACCACCATGTCCAGCACAGACAGCAGCTGGGTTGACTGGGAGACTCCAGATCCTGGTAGATGGTCACAGGTATCTGGAGGTATCATGCTGACTGCAGTGCATCCCACAGCTGCTGGAGGGAGTGTGGAGGAGGATCCATAGAGCCAACACCACCATTGAGGTGGTCCCACAGATGCTCAAGTCCCTTGAAAGTCTTGTGGGACCAGAGTGGGACATTACTAGCAGTGTGACGTGTTGATTGTCTTGCTGGAAGATCCCATCCACCCAAGAGAAGACCATCAGCATGTATGGTGTATGTTATCTGCAAGGATGGATTCAAACCTAAATTGGTTGAGATGGTCTTCTACATGGAAGAGTGGGTCCAGAGAATCTCATGGAAACATTCCCCAGACCAGAACGCTGCCACCTACAGCTTGTGTTGGTCATAATAATGTGATTTGACTAATATTTCAGAGTAACTTCAGTGCTCCAGTAAATAGCAGGGTAGGACAGTAACTTGACCAGCAAGCAGATGTTTTTTCTGCTTTCAGTCGTTTGTTTATCCCTAAAAATTGAATTAAACCACAAAACGTCTACACCCCATGTGTCCTGCCAGTGAGACCTTTCACACACAGTGTAACTGGATTTAATGCAAGACTTTATCCCAAAGCCGCACCAGCAGCTGCAGGAAGCTGTTTGTAAGTGAGTCAGGAACAGATCAGTAACAGCTGAACAGTATGGAGCCTGAACTTCTAAACTCTGCTGAGACTTTGGTTCTCAGCTTCCGCCCTCCTCACCTCGGTGTGGGGCAGACGCTCTCTTTCGTAAAGTCTGGAACCTTGTGGTCTGTCCTGCCAGCTTCTGATTCAGCACCACCGCGAGAAATGTATCATCCCGCTTTGCTGCTGGAATCAGATACTGGAGTGTGTGTCGGGGCCTGTGTGTGGCGCGGGTGTGAACGCTGTTCAGCAAAGCCTGCCAATCTCCAGCCTGCATGCGTGTGTGTGTGAATTTTACGTTTGGCTGGCTCCAGGCTCAGGGCGGAGCCCGGGTGACAAACTGCCAGCGTGGGATCCTCCAACAAGGCAAACAGCAGGAGATGCTGCTCGTTTGCAGTCTTCTGGTTTTCGGACTGACTGTTTGGCTTCGTTTCCATCTTTTAAAAGAACAGTTCAGCGAAATCCTCCCTCAACCAAAACGTAGTCGCTCAGCCAAGATGTGGAAGTTTGATTGTCGAGTTTTGGCACTGGAGCTACAAGGCTTACGAGATTATGTGGCTCTTAAACTTATAAAATAAAAACATTACTTGTTGAAATGATGTCTTGCTGTACTTACTAAAAGAGGTTAAGTCAATGTCTTGAGTAAAAGTCAATAGCTTCTGATTTTGGGACCTATTACCCACATGGTTCTCATACAGCGTTTGTCCAAACATGATATTTTACCCATAGGAAATGTGTGTCTGGAAATATAGGAAATGAATCTGGAATATATTCTAGCACATATACAAATATTAGCAACCACCTGGGATACCTGGCATAGAATAGCAACGTAACCAAGTAAAACCTTACAACCACCTGGGATAATGTAGCAACCACTTTAGAGACCGTTGCAATAACCTAGTAAGACCACCTGGGGTACCACAGCAATGGACTAGCAAGACCTTAACAACTACCTGGGACACCACAGCAATGGACTAGTTATCACTTTAACAACCACCTGGGACACCACAGCAATGGACTAGTTATCACTTTAACAGCCACCTGGGACACCACAGCAATGGACTAGTATCACTTTAACAACCACCTTGGACATCTCAGCAATGGACTAGTAAGAATTTAACAACCACCTGGGACACCACTGCAATGGACTAGTATCACTTTAACAACCACCTGGAACATCTCAGCAATGGACTAGTAAGAATTTAACAACCACCTGGGACACCACAATAATGGGCTAGCAATATCTTAACAATGACATTGGACACCACAGCAATGGCCTAGTAAGACCTCAAGAACCACGTGGGATGCCACAGCAATGGACTAGTAAAACCTCAGGAACCACCTGGGGCACCACAGCAATTGACTAGTAAGACCTCAAGAACCACCTGGGACACCACAGCAATGGACCAGCATCACTTTAAAAATCACCTGGGACACTACAGCAATGGACTAGTAAGATGTTAACAACCACTTGGGACACTGCAGCAATGGACTAGTAAGACCTTAACAACCACCTGGGACACCGCAGCAATGAACTAGTAAGACCTTAACAACCACCTGGGACACCACAGTAATGAACTAGAAAGACCTTAACAACCACCTGGGACACCACAGCAATGGCCTACTAAGACCTCAAGAACCATCAATGGACCAGCAATGGACTAGCCTCAGTTTTATAACCCCCTGGGACACCACAGCAATGGTGTAGTATTACTTTAACAACTACCTGGGATATTACAGCAATGGACTAGTAGGACCTCAAGAACCATCTGTAACACCACATCAATGGCCTAGTGAGACCACAAGAACCACTTGGGACCCCAAAGCAATCGACTAGTAAGACCTTAACAAACACCTAGAATACTACAGCAATGAACTCGTGTTACTTTAACAACCACCTGGGACACCTCAGCAATGGCCTAGTAAGACCTCAAGAGCCATCTGGGACATCACAGCAATGGACCAGTGAGACCTTAAAAACCACCTGGGACACCACAGTAATTGACTAGTAAGATGCCAAGAACCACCTGGGACACCACAGCAATTGACTTGTATCATGTTAACAACCACCTGGGACAATATAGCAACGGACTAGTAAGATCTCAAGAACCATCTGGGACACCACAGCAATGGACTAGTATCACTTTAACAACCACCTGGGACACTATAGCAATGGACTAATAAGACCTTAACAAACACCTAGAACACTGCAGCAATGAACTAGTATTACTTTAACAACCACCTGGGACATCACAGTTATGGCCTAGTAAGACCTCAAGAACCACTTGGGACACCACAGTAATTGACTTGTATCATGTTAACAACCACCGGGGACACCACAGCAATTGACTTGTATCATGTTAACAACCACCTGGGACAATATAGCAATGGACTAGTAAGACTTCAAGGACCATCTGGTACACCACAGCAATGGACTAGTAAGACCTCCAGAACCATCTGAGACACCACAGCAATAGACTAGTAAGACCTCCAGAACCATCTGAGACACCACAGCAATGAGCTAGTAAGACCTCCAGAACCATCTGAGACACCACAGCAATAGACTAGTAAGACCTCCAGAACCATCTGAGACACCACAGCAATGGGCTAGTAAGACCTCCAGAATCAACTGGGACACCACAGCTATGGACTAGTAAGACCTCTAGAACCACCTGGGACACCACAGCAATGGGCTAGTAAGACCTCCAGAACCATCTGGGACACCACAGCAATGGGCTAGTAAGACCTCCAGAACCATCTGGGACACCACAGCAATGGACTAGTAAGACCTCCAGAACCATCTGGGACACCACAGCAATGGACTAGTAAGATCTCCAGAACCAACTGGGACACCACAGCAATGGACTAGTAAGACCTCCAGAACCATCTGGGACACCACAGCAATGGACTAGTAAGACCTTAACAAACACCTAGAACACTGCAGAGTATCTGCAGAGTCTGAGTGTGTTCGTGCACTCTCTCACACCACAGCTGTAGTTCTGCACACTAATGAAATCACACTGCTCAGAACGCCAAGTGCCTCGTTAGTCTCGTTAAGGGTCACGTTGGTGTGATCAGTGGTTTTACAGCTGGCTGCTGTTTGCTGCTGTAATTGGTGAAGTGAGTGTGCGAGGTGTGTGTGTATAAGTGTGTGTGTGTGTGATGGTGCGTGTGAAGGCGGTGAGTGTGCTCGCTGTGGTATGTGTGGTTGTGGGTTTTGTGGTTCAGGGCAGAGAGACAGCTGCCTTTTACTGCCCCGGGGGGTAATAAAGGAGGCAGGAGGGGCAGTTATGTGGTCTTTTATAGGGGCAGGAGGTAGAGAGGGTTTTTTTTATTAGGGTCACACTGTAACCAAGTACAGCTGCAGGCTTCAAACCAAAACCTTCACATTCCTCACCAGCCCACCGCACGCTGACCCGCTCTAATCTGGCCCGCCTGGAGGTTAGCGCGTTAGCTTTACGGTGCTAATGTTCATAAGTTTGTTAGTACTTGTCGTATCAAACACATGAGGCTAACGGGTAGATTTTTATTCAGTATCCAGTATGAATTATTCAGTACCTACTGTTAATTATTTAGTAACTATATTAATTATTCAGTACCTACTATTAAATATTTAGTAGCTATATTAATTATTCAGTATGTACTATTAATTATTTAGTAACTAAATGAATTATTCAGTACCTACTATTAAATTATTTAGCAACTTTATTAATTATTCAGTATCTAGTAGGAATTATTCAGTATTTATTATAAATGGCTTAGTATTTATTAATAATTATTCAATATCTACTTTTAGTTATTTAATATCAATTATTCATCTATTAAGAATTATTCAGTATATACTATAAATTATTCAACAACTATATGAATGATTTAGTAACTATTCATAATTATTCAGTATCTACTATGAATTATATAGTATCTACTATGAATTATTCAGTATCTACTATGAATTATTCAGTAACTATATGAATTATTCAGTATCTACTATGACTTATGTAGTATCTACTATGAATTATTTAGTATCTACTATGAGTTTTTCAGTATCTACTATGAATTATTCAGTATCTACTATGAATTTTATAGTATCTACTATGAATTATTTAGTATCTACTATGAGTTTTTCAGTATCTACTATGAATTATTCAGTATCTGCTATGAAGTATTCAGTAACTATATGAATTATTCAGTATCTACTATGAATTATATAGTATCTACTATGAATTATTCAGTATCTACTATGAATTATTCAGTATCTACTATGAATTATTCAATATCTACTATAGATTATTCAGTATCTACTATGAATTATATAATATCTACTATGAATTATTTAGTAACTGTAATTATTATTCAGTCTCTGTTATGAATGATTCCGTATCTACTATTAATTATTATGTTCTATTCAATAACCAGTACTGATTTTTCAGTGGCCGCTATAAAAGTAAAGCGTGAGTTCTGTAGTAACCTAAGCAGTGTGATGAACTGAAGTGTGGTCTTACACGCGGACCCTCAGAGTTTAAAGGGTTAACTTACCCTTAACATTGTTTCTCTAATGATCCTGCTCCTCGTTAAACACATCTGCTGTCAATCATCTGCACTTTCTAATCCCAGTGGCATTTCCTGGACCTGCGCCCCCCTACTGGTCAGCCTGATCATTCGGTGAGCCCCATCACAAATCTAGGTCAGCTCATTGGCCGAACCTGCGGATTGTTTCTCGCGTTGTGGTCGTGCCACAGCTGCGCCGGCGGTCGTGTCTTCAGGAATCAGATATCAGAGAAAGCTGAATGAGGACTGACTGACTGCGTGCCTGGTTTGAGTTTGGGGAATACAGTGAACCAGAACAGAACAAGTTTCAGTCGTTTAACGAACTTAAGGAATTTGCTGCACATGTGGAAC
Organism: Megaleporinus macrocephalus; assembly: GCA_021613375.1. Lineage (NCBI taxonomy): Eukaryota > Metazoa > Chordata > Actinopteri > Characiformes > Anostomidae > Megaleporinus > Megaleporinus macrocephalus. Next base: position 3,207,438 of record CM038705.1, read on the forward strand.
TGCTGGAAAACTGGAAGGAGATGCGGCGCAGGCCTCTGAGCGGGAACACCGGGCTCCGCAGGGCTCAGCACTGGGAAAGATGGGAAGAGACAAAGAAGAGAAAAGAGAGAGAGAACTTAAGTTACTGTGACGACCGATAGTTTAAGGTTGTGAGAGGGAGACGGAGGGGTGGAGAAGGAGAGACAGACGAGTTATTCTAGTCACAGACAGCTGACTGAAGTACTGAAATAAACCTGTACTCTCATTCAAACAACTGAAACTACACACACCATGAACAAAACAGATTCCCAAATTTACTAGTAACTCAGTTTATATACAATACCTACGTTTAGAGTTATACATTCAACCTAATGAGAAACTGTAAATCAGTTTATATACAATTCCTACATTTAGAGTTATACATTCAACCTAAAGAGAAACTGTAACTCAGTTTATATACAATACCTACATTTAGAGTTATACATTCAACCTAATGAGAAACTGTAACTCAGTTTATATACAATACCTACATTTAGAGTTATACATTCAACCTAATGAGAAACTGTAACTCAGTTTATATACAATACCTACATTTAGAGTTATACATTCAACCTAATGAGAAACTGTAAATCAGTTTATATACAATTCCTACATTTAGAGTTATACATTTAACCTAATGAGAAACTGTAACTCAGTTTATATACAATACCTACATTTAGAGCTATACATTCAACCTAATGAGAAACTGTAACTCAGTTTATATACAATACCTACATTTAGAGTTATACATTCAACCTAATGAGAAACTGTAACTCAGTTTATATACAATACCTACATTTAGTTATACATTCAACCTAATGAGAAACTGTAACTCAGTTTATATCACAATACCTACATTTAGTTATACATTCAACCTAATGAGAAACTGTAACTCAGTTTATATACAGTACCTACATTTAGAGTTATACATTCAACCTAATGAGAAACGGTAACTCAGTTTATATACAGTACCTACATTTAGAGTTATACATTCAACCTAATGAGAAACTGTAACTCAGTTTATATACAGTACCTACATTTAGAGTTATACATTCAACCTAATGAGAAACTGTAACTCAGTTTATATACAGTACCTACATTTAGTTATACATTCAACCTAATGAGAAAATGTAACTCAGTTTATATACAATACCTACATTTAGTTATACATTCAATCTAATGACAAACTGTAACTCAGTTTATATACAATACCTACATTTAGTTATACATTCAACCTAATGAGAAACTGTAACTCAGTTTATATACAATACCTACATTTAGTTATACATTCAATCTAATGAGAACCTGTACTCAGTTTATATCACAATCCCTACATTTAGAGTTATACATTCAACCTAAAGAGAAACTGTAACTCAGTTTATATACAATACCTACATTTAGAGTTATACATTCAACCTAATGAGAAACTGTAACTCAGTTTATATACAATACCTACATTTAGAGTTATAAATTCAACCTAATGAGAAACTGTAACTCAGTTTATATACAATACCTACATTTAGAGTTATACATTCAACCTAATGAGAAACTGTAAATCAGTTTATATACAATTCCTACATTTAGAGTTATACATTTAACCTAATGAGAAACTGTAACTCAGTTTATATACAATACCTACATTTAGAGTTATACATTCAACCTAATGAGAAACTGTAACTCAGTTTATATACAATACCTACATTTAGAGTTATACATTCAACCTAATGAGAAACTGTAACTCAGTTTATATACAATACCTACATTTAGTTATACATTTAACCTAATAAGAAACTGTAACTCAGTTTATATACAATACCTACATTTAGTTATACATTCAACCTAATGAGAAACTGTAACTCAGTTTATATCACAATACCTACATTTAGTTATACATTCAACCTAATGAGAAACTGTAACTCAGTTTATATACAGTACCTACATTTAGAGTTATACATTCAACCTAATGAGAAACGGTAACTCAGTTTATATACAGTACCTACATTTAGAGTTATACATTCAACCTAATGAGAAACTGTAACTCAGTTTATATACAGTACCTACATTTAGAGTTATACATTCAACCTAATGAGAAACTGTAACTCAGTTTATATACAGTACCTACATTTAGTTATACATTCAACCTAATGAGAAAATGTAACTCAGTTTATATACAATACCTACATTTAGTTATACATTCAATCTAATGACAAACTGTAACTCAGTTTATATACAATACCTACATTTAGTTATACATTCAACCTAATGAGAAACTGTAACTCAGTTTATATACAATACCTACATTTAGTTATACATTCAATCTAATGAGAACCTGTACTCAGTTTATATCACAATCCCTACATTTAGAGTTATACATTCAACCTAATGAGAAACTGTAACTCAGTTTATATACAGTACCTACATTTAGAGTTATACATTCAACCTAATGAGAAACTGTAACTCAGTTTATATACAATACCTACATTTAGTTATACATTCAATCTAATGACAAACTGTAACTCAGTTTATATACAATACCTACATTTAGTTATACATTCAACCTAATGAGAAACTGTAACTCAGTTTATATCACAATCCCTACATTTAGTTATACATTCAACCTAATAAGAAACTGTAACTCAGTTTATATACAATACCTACATTTAGTAATACATTCAACCTAATGAGAAACTGTAACTCAGTTTATATCACAATACCTACATTTAGTTATACATTCAACCTAATGAGAAATTGTAACTCAGTTTATATACAGTACCTACATTTAGAGTTATACATTCAACCTAATTAGAAACTGTAACTCAGTTTATATACAGTAACTACATTTAGAGTTATACATTCAACCTAATGAGAAACTGTAACTCAGTTTATATACAGTACCTACATTTAGAGTTATACATTCAACCTAATGAGAAACTGTAACTCAGTTTATATACAGTACCTACATTTAGAGTTATACATTCAACCTAATGAGAAACTGTAACTCAGTTTATATACAATACCTACATTTAGTTATACATTTAACCTAATGAGAAACTGTAACTCAGTTTATATACGATACCTACATTTAGAGTTATACATACAACCTAATGAGAAACTGTACTCAGTTTATATACGATACCTACATTTAGAGTTATACATTCAACCTAATGAGAAACTGTAACTCAGTTTATATACAATTCCTACATTTAGAGTTATACATTCAACCTAATGAGAAACTGTAACTCAGTTTATATACAATACCTACATTTAGAGTTATACATTCAACCTAATGAGAAACTGTAACTCAGTTTATATACAGTACCTACATTTAGAGTTATACATTCAACCTAATGAGAAACTGTAACTCAGTTTATATACAGTACCTACATTTAGAGTTATACATTCAACCTAATGAAAAACTGTAACTCAGTTTATATACAATACCTACATTTAGTTATACATTTAACCTAATGAGAAACTGTAACTCAGTTTATATACGATACCTACATTTAGTTATACATTTAACCTAATGAGAAACTGTAACTCAGTTTATATACGATACCTACATTTAGAGTTATACATTCAACCTAATGAGAAACTGTAACTCAGTTTATATACAATACCTACATTTAGTTATACATTCAATCTAATGAGAAACTGTAACTCAGTTTATATACAATACCTACATTTAGTTATACATTCAACCTAATGAGAAACTGTAACTCAGTTTATATACAATACCTACATTTAGTTATACATTCAATCTAATGAGAAACTGTAACTCAGTTTATATACAGTACCTACATTTAGAGTTATACATTCAACCTAATGAGAAACTGTAACTCAGTTTATATACAGTACCTACATTTAGAGTTATACATTCAACCTAATGAGAAACTGTAACTCAGTTTATATACAGTACCTACATTTAGAGTTATACATTCAACCTAATGAGAAACTGTAATTCAGTTTATATACAATACGTACATTTAGAGTTATACCTTCAACCTAATGAGAAACTGTAACTCAGTTTATATACAATACCTACATTTAGAGTTATACATTCAACCTAATGAGAAACTGTAACTCAGTTTATATACAATACCTACATTTAGAGTTATACATTCAACCTAATGAGAAACTGTAACTCCTTTTATATAAAAATATCTACATTTAAAGTTATACATTCAACCAAATATAAATTTGGGTTTATATATATATTTTTTTTTTACAAAACAACAAGCCCAAAGATTCCTATATACCAAGAACAGTTTTATTGTCTCAGAACAGATACAGTTCATTACTACTATTACATTTATATAAAAGACATAATAAAAGCATAACAGTAAGATATTTGTAAAGTATGTACAAAAGTCAATGAGATGAAGGAAGTGGTGATGGGGGGGGGGCAGGAAGGAAGGAGGACAGTGTATATGTAAAAATAACTATTGCAAAATTGGCTAACAGAGTGATACAGTACAGCATACACTCCCCTCAACCTGAACAACGTCCACCAGATGTTCTCACTTCCGGCACAGCTCAGCACGGCAATTTGACTGCGGCTTGATAAAACCTGATTACGTCCTGCGTCTGACTGCGTCTGATTTTACTACTTCAGCTCCCTGATGAGGTATCAGAGCCCAACCCTGACGAACTGGCTGGTTGACTAGCTGCGGTGGTTCAGCTGAGTTTATAATAACAGAGTGACACATGCAAGCTGAATGTATGCAAATCTATCTGCCCCAGATTAAGATCCAATCTGGAGATCCACCAACTGGGAAAGTGCTTTGGGGTCCAGGGCCCGTGTTTAGTCACAGTACGTTTATATCTTGTCCTCGTCAGAATGTGAAAGCTGAAGCTAACGCCCAATCGTCCTACTCCCGAGTGACCAGTTCAGTGGAAAATCCAATGTACACCATTTTCCTCTTGAATGTTTTCTTGAACGTTCGGTGTCCTTCTAAGCTTTTGCACTGGAGCTACAAGGCTAATGTAGTTAACAGCCCTGCTACAAAAACCAGCACAGACCAGCTTTACTGGTCACCAGTAAAACCAGGTATTGTGTTTTGGATGCTGGTGTGCTGGGCAACAGCAATGGACGGTAATAAACTGATCACCCCCAAAACTGGAATAGATCAGATCAACAATATGTGATCCAGACTGAGCTCCCATCACCACGTCCGGCAATAGCAAATAGTGTGCTCGGTTGTACTATCCGGTATGAATTAACAATGCTGTGATGAAGAACTGCTGTGTGGTTGATGGTATGTAGTACTAACTGGTATGAATTAATAACAATGTGTTGAAGAGCTACTGTGTGATTTGCTGTGCTATCCAGTATGAACTGACAATGCTGTGCTGAAAAGCTGCTTGTGGTTGTTCATTAGTGGCACTAACCGGTATGAATAAATAACGCTGTGCTGAAAAGCTGCTGTGTGGTTGTCTGTGCTAACCAGTATGAATTAATTATGCTGTGTTGAAGACCTGCTGTGTGATTGCTGTGCTAACCGGTAGGCATTAATATTGCTGTGCTATGGAGCTGCTGTGTGCTTGGTTGTACTATCCGGTATGAATTAATCATGCTGTGCTGTAGAGCTGCTGTGTGGTTGTTCGTTAGTGGAGCTAACCGGTATGAATTAATAACGCAGCTCTGATAAGCTGCGGTGTAACTAGTATGAATAAAAAATGCTGTGCTAAGGAGCTGCTGTGTGCTTGGTTGTATCATGCGGTATGAATTAACAATGCTGTGCTAAAGAGCTGCTTGTGGTTGTTCATTAGTGGCACTAACCGGTATGAATTAATAACGCTGTGCTAAGGAGCTGCTGTGTGCTTGGTTGTACTATCCGGTATGAATTAACCTTGCTGTGCTAAAGAGTGCTGTGTACATGGGTGTACTATCCAGTATGAATTAACAATGCTGTGCTGAAGAGCTGCTGTGTGGTTATTCGTTATTGGTACTAAATGGTATGAATTAATAACGCTGTGCTAAGAAGCTGCTGTGTGCTTGGTTGTACTATCCAGTATGAATTGATAATGCTGTGCTGAAGAGCTGCTGTGTGGTTGGCTGTGCTAACCGGTATGAATTAATAATGCTAAGCTGGACCCCTGCTGTGTGGTCAGTTTTACTAACTGGTATGAATTGATAATGCTGTGCTGAAGAGCTGCTGTGTGGTTGGCTGTGCTAACCGGTATGAATTAATAATGCTAACCTGGACCCCTGCTGTGTGGTCAGTTTTACTAACTGGTATGAATGGATAATGCTGTGCTGAAGAGTTGCTGTGTGGTTGGCTGTGATAACCAGTATGAATTAATAATGTTGTGCCAAAGAGCTGCTGTGTATTCGGTTGTACTAACCAGTATGAATTAAAAGTTCCCAAAAAAGTTAATCTGACTCTGTGCTATGAGCTGATATGCTGGTAAGCCAACATGATCATAGTGGGGTAACCAGCTAAACCAGCACAAAACCAGTATAAACAGCACATACCAGCATGTAATGAATGCTAGTCTGAGCTGTTTTGACTAGTATACTATTAGCCTTCATGACTTAGCTTCACTACCCTCGTAGATCCAGTGCAGAACCTTTACAAGCAGACTTTGAGCACCAGACTTGTTTTGTCTAGACGGATGGTAGAGACACAACTGTTCAGCTGTAACACAGCTAATGCAGCTACTGCTGTTTGCGTAGACTGGAACTAAACTCAGGTTGGTGGATCTCCAGAAACAGAGCCGGACACTCCCGTATTAAGCTATGAAGTTTGTTATGTACACAAGACAAGGCTAAATAACAGATTCACGTATCAGTTCTCGCCGACCAACACAGACCTACAGTAACACTAACACATTCAACATGAAGAGAAAACCGGTCCGGCAGCTCCAGCTAACAGCCCATCAGTGATTCTTACGCTGGGTATCACTTACGTCCACATACATTTGGTCAGTTGGAAGGACTGTGTGAGTTAGTGTTTATGGTTGATTCTGAAAGCTATCGTAAAGGTGTGGGCGGTCTGCGCTGGAGGGGTCGACCCAGGCTGGGTTATGTGCGGGAGGGAAGATGTTGTGGGGGGAAAAGGAAGGAGATCTTTCTTCTTTTCGCTCTTTCTCCACCTTCACTCTCTGATGTAAACTCTTGTGCACACCACGTCATCCGCCGTCATCGTCTGGAAAGAGAAACGCAGAGAGAAGTTTAATGGAGGAGGAGGAGCGCCCAGGCTCGTTTGAGGAAACCTCAACTCTGATTTGAACTCTGTAGTTACTGTAGGAAGCCCAGTGATTCCAAACTACTCCATTCTTTAACCGCCTCTGGGAATCAGGGCTGACTCCCTGCGACAATTTGACAGGAGAAAGTCGAACCGGTATGAATAGATAACACTGTGCTGCCGTGTGTTTGGTACAAAATAATAATGCAGTGCAGAGCTGTTGTTTGGTCAGTTGTATTAACCGGTATGAACAGATAACACTGTGCTGAAGAGCTGCTGTGTGGTCAGTTGTACTAACCGGTATGAATAGATAACACTGTGCTAAAGAGCTGCTGTGTGGTCAGTAGTACTAACCGGTATGAATAGATAACACTGTGCTGAAGAGCTGCTGTGTGGTCAGTTGTACTAAACGGTATGAATAGATAACACTGTGCTAAAGAGCTGCTGTGTGGTCAGTTGTACTAACCAGTATGAATAGATAACACTGCGCTGAAGAGCTGCTGTGTGTTTGGTTGAACTAACAGGTAGGAAATAATAATGCAGTGCTAAAGAGCTGCTCTATGCTCAGTTGTACTAACCGGTATGAACTGATAATGCTGTGATGCTGTGTGTTTGATTGAACTAACCGGTATGAATCAATAATGCTGTGCTGAAAAGCTGCTGTGTGGTTGGTTGTACGAACCTGTATGTATTGAAAGTGCCTGTGCTGAAGAGCTGCCATGTGTTTGGTTAAACTAACCGGTATGTATTAAAAGCGCCTGTGCTTAAAAGCTGCCTTGTGTTTGGTTGAATTAATCGGTATGAATTATCAATCGAGTGCTAAAGAGCTGATGTGTGTTTGGTTGAACAAACCTGTTAATTACTATCAATGACATGAGGATGCCGGTGTGTGGTTGGTTGTACAAACCAGTATGAATTGATAACTCTGTGCTAAAGAGCTACCGTATGTTCAGTTGAACTAACCGGTATGAATTAATAACGATAATCTGAGAAGCTGCTGTGTGGTTAGTTGAACTGACCGGTATGAATTAATAACGATAATCTGAGGAGCTGCTGTGTGGTTAGTTGAACTGACCGGTATGAATTAATAACGATAATCTGAGGAGCTGCTGTGTGGTTAGTTGAACTGACCGGTATGAATTAATAACAATAATCTGAGGAGCTGCTGTGTGGTTAGTTGAACTGACCGGTATGAATTAATAACGATAATCTGAGGAGCTGCTGTGTGGTTAGTTGAACTGACCGGTATGAATTAATAACGATAATCTGAGAAGCTGCTGTGTGGTTAGTTGAACTGACCGGTATGAATTAATAACGATAATCTGAGAAGCTGCTGTGTGGTTAGTTGAACTGACCGGTATGAATTAATAACGATAATCTGAGGAGCTGCTGTGTGGTTAGTTGAACTGACCGGTATGAATTAATAACGATAATCTGAGAAGCTGCTGTGTGGTTAGTTGAACTGACCGGTATGAATTAATAACGATAATCTGAGAAGCTGCTGTGTGGTTAGTTGAACTGACCGGTATGAATTAATAACGATAATCTGAGGAGCTGCTGTGTGGTTAGTTGAACTGACCGGTATGAATTAATAACGATAATCTGAGGAGCTGCTGTGTGATTAGTTGAACTGACCGGTATGAATTAATAACGATAATCTGAGGAGCTGCTGTGTGGTTAGTTGAACTGACCGGTATGAATTAATAACGATAATCTGAGGAGCTGCTGTGTGGTTAGTTGAACTGACCGGTATAAATTAATAACGATAATCTGAGGAGCTGCTGTGTGGTTAGTTGAACTGACCGGTATGAATTAATAACGATAATCTGAGGAGCTGCTGTGTGGTTAGTTGTGCTAACCGGTGTGAACGAATAATGCAGTGCTAATAAGCTGCAGTGTGGTTGAGTAACAGCCAGAGATGTGTGAGCATTACCAGAATGAGTTCCCCATCATTGGTTAGTTCTCTGGTCCAGGAAGTCTTTGGCCCCTCCCCCTTCTGTAGGGTCTGCTCACAGCTGATCTTACTGTCTGTCTCCCAGCGAGGAAAACTCTGTAGGGGGACGAGTATTATCATCATCATTATTATTATCATATAATAAGGAGCTCAGAGTTCTGAAAGGATGTGTAGCTCCTCACTGAGAAAAGGAGACACAGACACATCATACAAAGAAGCAGAACAATAGACTGACCACCCCAGAGTCCAGAACCTCAACACCACAGTGACTGTGTTCGGGATTATTTGGATGGTGAGAAGCAGAAAGATATGACGACTACTGTTTAATTTGAAAATTACTCTATAATATTTATATGATGACTGTAATACACTACAGGAAGCGTAGGGGGCGACGGTGGTTCTGACAGACTGTAATACACTACAGGAAGCGTAGGGGGCGACAGTCGTTCTGACAGACTGTAATACACTACAGGAAGCGTAGGGGGCGACGGTCATTCTGACATACTGTAATACACTACAGGAAGCGTAGGGGGCGACGGTGGTTCTGACGGACTGTAATACACTACAGGAAGCGTAGGGGGCGACAGTCGTTCTGACAGACTGTAATACACTACAGGAAGTGTAGGGGGCGACGGTCATTCTGACAGACTGTAATACACTACAGGAAGCGTAGGGGGCGACGGTCGTTCTGACAGACTGTAATACACTACAGGAAGCGTAGGGGGGCGACGGTCGTTCTGACAGACTGTAATACACTACAGGAAGCGTAGGGGGCGACGGTCACTCTGACAGACTGTAATACACTACAGGAAGCGTAGGGGGCGACGGTCACTCTGACAGACTGTAATACACTACAGGAAGCGTAGGGGGCGACGGTCGTTCTGACAGACTGTAATACACTACAGGAAGCGTAGGGGGCGACGATGGTTCTGACAGACTGTAATACACTACAGGAAGCGTAGGGGGCGACGGTGGTTCTGACAGACTGTAATACACTACAGGAAGCGTAGGGGGCGACGGTGGTTCTGACAGACTGTAATACACTACAGGAAGCGTAGGGGACGACGGTGGTTCTGACAGACTGTAATACACTACAGGAAGCGTAGGGGGCGACGGTGGTTCTGACAGACTGTAATACACTACAGGAAGCGTAGGGGGCGACGGTGGTTCTGACAGACTGTAATACACTACAGGAAGCGTAGGGGGCGACGGTCGTTCTGACAGGCTGTAATACACTACAGGAAGCGTAGGGGGCGACGGTAATTCTGACAGACTGTAATACACTACAGGAAGCGTAGGGGGCGACGGTCGTTCTGACAGGCTGTAATACACTACAGGAAGCGTAGGGGGCGACGGTCATTCTGACAGACTGTAATACACTACAGGAAGCGTAGGGGGCGACGGTCGTTCTGACAGGCTGTAATACACTACAGGAAGCGTAGGGGGCGACGGTCATTCTGACAGACTGTAATACACTACAGGAAGCGTAGGGGGCGACGGTCATTCTGACAGACTGTAATACACTACAGGAAGCGTAGGGGGCGACGGTCATTCTGACAGACTGTAATACACTACAGGAAGCGTAGGGGGCGACGGTGGTTCTGACAGACTGTAATACACTACAGGAAGCGTAGGGGGCGACGGTGGTTCTGACAGACTGTAATACACTACAGGAAGCGTAGGGGGCGATATGGCCTTGATGATAACTGTCCCTGTAAAGATACTAACAATGAGATGTTGCAGTTCTGTTGATAAGATAATTAGGTGCTGAGTAAAACTGCCAGGTAAAACTGGGGGTCCATGCATGAAGTTTCCAGGTGGTATAAATGTGGCTCTTTAATGTGTGTGTGTGTGTGTTTGTGTATTTGTGTACCGTGCAGGGCCGTCCGTCTACGGTGGTCTCGTTAAACTCCTGTCCCACAGTGAAGGTGACGTGAGTGGTCCTGACTGAGGTGGAGGTTTTGATTGACAGTGTCTCGCTGTCCTGCGTGATCTCCACTGACGGCTTTGAAGCTGCTGCTACGGCGATTTTACGCAGCATCACGTTCACACCTGAGAATTCAGAGCACAAACCAGTCAACTCCAGTCTCACACACCTGAGACCCTCTATCACAGACAGTGTGTGTGACAGTTATAACTGTGTAGTGATTCTAATCCAGTATGAATCTGCAGTGTGTGTAGAGTTTACAGTCTGACTGTAATAACTGTGGAGTGATTATAATCCAGTATGAATCTGCAGTGTGTGTAGTGTGTACAGTCTGACAGTAATAACTGTGGAGTGATTATAATCCAGTATGAATCTGCAGTGTGTGTAGTGTTTACAGTCTGACAGTAATAACTGTGGAGTGATTATAATCCAGTATGAATCTGCAGTGTGTGTAGTGTGTACAGTCTGACAGTAATAACTGTGGAGTGATTATAATCCAGTATGAATCTGCAGTGTGTGTAGTGTGTACAGTCTGACAGTAATAACTGTGGAGTGATTATAATCCAGTATGAATCTGCAGTGTGTGTAGTGTTTACAGTCTGACAGTAATAACTGTGAAGTGATTTTAAACCAGTATGAATCTGCAGTGTGTGTAGTGTTTACAGTCTGACAGTAATAACTGTGGAGTGATTATAATCCAGTATGAATCTGCAGTGTGTGTAGTGTGTACAGTCTGACAGTAATAACTGTGGAGTGATTTTAATCCAGTATGAATCTGCAGTGTGTGTAGTGTTTACAGTCTGACAGTAATAACTGTGGAGTGATTATAATCCAGTATGAATCTGCAGTGTGTGTAGTGTGTACAGTCTGACAGTAATAACTGTGGAGTGATTATAATCCAGTATGAATCTGCAGTGTGTGTAGTGTTTACAGTCTGACAGTAATAACTGTGGAGTGATTATAATCCAGTATGAATCTGTAGTGTGTGTAGTGTTTACAGTCTGACAGTAATAACTGTGGAGTGATTATAATCCAGTATGAATCTGCAGTGTGTGTAGTGTTTACAGTCTGACAGTAATAACTGTGGAGTGATTATAATCCAGTATGAATCTGTAGTGTGTGTAGTGTTTACAGTCTGACAGTAATAACTGTGGAGTGATTATAATCCAGTATGAATCTGCAGTGTGTGTAGTGTTTACAGTCTGACAGTAATAACTGTGGAGTGATTATAATCCAGTATGAATCTGCAGTGTGTGTAGTGTTTACAGTCTGACAGTAATAACTGTGGAGTGATTATAATCCAGTATGAATCTGCAGTGTGTGTAGTGTTTACAGTCTGACAGTAATAACTGTGGAGTGATTATAATCCAGTATGAATCTGCAGTGTGTGTAGTGTTTACAGTCTGACAGTAATAACTGTGGAGTGATTATAATCAGTATGAATCTGCAGTGTGTGTAGTGTGTACAGTCTGACAGTAATAACTGTGGAGTGATTATAATCCAGTATGAATCTGCAGTGTGTGTAGTGTGTACAGTCTGACAGTAATAACTGTGGAGTGATTATAATCCAGTATGAATCTGCAGTGTGTGTAGTGTTTACAGTCTGACAGTAATAACTGTGAAGTGATTTTAAACCAGTATGAATCTGCAGTGTGTGTAGTGTTTACAGTCTGACAGTAATAACTGTGGAGTGATTATAATCCAGTATGAATCTGCAGTGTGTGTAGTGTGTACAGTCTGACAGTAATAACTGTGGAGTGATTTTAATCCAGTATGAATCTGCAGTGTGTGTAGTGTTTACAGTCTGACAGTAATAACTGTGGAGTGATTATAATCCAGTATGAATCTGCAGTGTGTGTAGTGTGTACAGTCTGACAGTAATAACTGTGGAGTGATTATAATCCAGTATGAATCTGCAGTGTGTGTAGTGTTTACAGTCTGACAGTAATAACTGTGGAGTGATTATAATCCAGTATGAATCTGTAGTGTGTGTAGTGTTTACAGTCTGACAGTAATAACTGTGGAGTGATTATAATCCAGTATGAATCTGCAGTGTGTGTAGTGTTTACAGTCTGACAGTAATAACTGTGGAGTGATTATAATCCAGTATGAATCTGTAGTGTGTGTAGTGTTTACAGTCTGACAGTAATAACTGTGGAGTGATTATAATCCAGTATGAATCTGCAGTGTGTGTAGTGTTTACAGTCTGACAGTAATAACTGTGGAGTGATTATAATCCAGTATGAATCTGCAGTGTGTGTAGTGTTTACAGTCTGACAGTAATAACTGTGGAGTGATTATAATCCAGTATGAATCTGCAGTGTGTGTAGTGTTTACAGTCTGACAGTAATAACTGTGGAGTGATTATAATCCAGTATGAATCTGTAGTGTGTGTAGTGTTTACAGTCTGACAGTAATAACTGTGGAGTGATTATAATCCAGTATGAATCTGCAGTGTGTGTAGTGTTTACAGTCTGACAGTAATAACTGTGGAGTGATTATAATCCAGTATGAATCTGTAGTGTGTGTAGTGTTTACAGTCTGACAGTAATAACTGTGGAGTGATTATAATCCAGTATGAATCTGCAGTGTGTGTAGTGTTTACAGTCTGACAGTAATAACTGTGGAGTGATTATAATCCAGTATGAATCTGCAGTGTGTGTAGTGTTTACAGTCTGACAGTAATAACTGTGGAGTGATTATAATCCAGTATGAATCTGCAGTGTGTGTAGTGTTTACAGTCTGACAGTAATAACTGTGGAGTGATTATAATCCAGTATGAATCTGCAGTGTGTGTAGTGTTTACAGTCTGACAGTAATAACTGTGGAGTGATTATAATCCAGTATGAATCTGTAGTGTGTGTAGTGTTTACAGTCTGACAGTAATAACTGTGGAGTGATTATAATCCAGTATGAATCTGCAGTGTGTGTAGTGTTTACAGTCTGACAGTAATAACTGTGGAGTGATTATAATCCAGTATGAATCTGCAGTGTGTGTAGTGTTTACAGTCTGACAGTAATAACTGTGGAGTGATTATAATCCAGTATGAATCTGCAGTGTGTGTAGTGTTTACAGTCTGACAGTAATAACTGTGGAGTGATTATAATCCAGTATGAATCTGCAGTGTGTGTAGTGTTTACAGTCTGACAGTAATAACTGTGGAGTGATTATAATCCAGTATGAATCTGCAGTGTGTGTAGTGTGTACAGTCTGACAGTAATAACTGTGTAGTGATTATAATTCCAGTATGAATCTCCAGTAACTCTCTCTCCTCTATAGTACAGCATGTTCAGACAGTGAACTCTGGCCTGGGACAGTGATGTCATCGAGACTGGACATGCCCGGCACAGATGTGATTATCCTTTGTTCTGCGAGTGATAGATCAATAATGACATGCAGGCGGGTTAAAGCTCTGCAATGATTATAACACTAAGGATGTGGGGGGTAGTGGTGCTGGGGGGCGGGGGGTGTTATGGGGGAAGTTATTGGACTGGCCCGGGGGGACACGGTAATCTGTTACACCCTCCTGCCGGGAAAAGGACAGAGGTGCAAGGAAACTAAGAGACGGCCATAAATATTACATTTTTATTATATATTACAACCTTCTGTTCCAGACAAGAAGATTTATTTACTCAGTAAACACTTTATTATTAAATATTAATCAGTATTAATAGAGTAAGTAGTGCTTTTACACTTTATTATTAAATATTAATCAGTATTAATAGAGTAAGTAGTGCTTTTACACTTTATTATTAAATATTAAACAGTATTAATAGAGTAAGTAGTGCTTTTACACTTTATTATTAAATATTAAACAGTATTAATAGAGTAAGTAGTGCTTTTACACTTTATTATTAAATATTAAACAGTATTAATAGAGTAAGTAGTGCTTTTACACTTTATTATTAAATATTAAACAGTATTAATAGAGTAAGTAGTGCTTTTACACTTTATTATTAAATATTAATCAGTATTAATAGAGTAAGTAGTGCTTTTCCACGTTATTATTAAATATTAATCAGTATTTATAGAGTAAGTAGTGCTTTTACACTTTATTATTAAATATAAATCAGTATTTATAGAGTAAGTAGTGCTTTTACACTTTATTATTAAATATTAATCAGTATTAATAGAGTAAGTAGTGCTTTTACACTTTATTATTAAATATTAATCAGTATTAATAGAGTAAGTAGTGTTTTTCATACGTCAGTGTGTTTATTTAACCCTTTCCAAGCTTCTCCTAAACAACCCAGTATTATTATCAGTTCTCATCTAATACCTGCTTTGACTGCTCAGTACTTCATTAAGCTAAATCAAGATTTGCTGCTGAAGGAACTGAACACATTCATACAATGTCTGGGGCGTCCAGGAGAAATCTGGAACCTAACTTTGTTCTTCAAACTGGATCAAGATCTGATCTACTTCTCTCACAATAACATATTCATGTTACTTTGTATTGTATGTCTGATTATTTACATCAGTTCTAATCAGATCTTACTGGTGATCAGTACAAAGAGCCTCATGATGAATCTTATTGAATGCCATGTGATCGTTAGGTCTAATCTGAGGGTCTAAGAGGTCCTGAGGGTTCCCCACTGCAGTAGATATAAAAGGGTCTGCACATATGTGTGTGTGTGAGTGTGTGTGTGTGTGTGTGTGTGTGTGTGTGTGTGTGTGTGAGTGTGTGTGTGTGTATGTGTGCGCACTCCGAGTTGAATTTCACACTCTTCCCCTCACACACATTCCCACCTGTCACCAAGAGTAAATATATACACACACACATTCACAAATAGAGACATGCAAACAAACTGACAGTTGATGGTGGGCTTTTCCATAAAAGGTGGTCCGAATAGCTCTCTCAGTCTATTGATCCACTGAGACTGTTTGATTTGTTTGTTTGTATCACATGGTCTTATCATTTCTGTGAAATACAAGACAACGTTAGTGGGTTCGGACCATGACT
>CM038705.1:3230990-3240990 GCA_021613375.1 Megaleporinus macrocephalus
ATACTGACCACTGCACCACCGTACTAACCACTACACCACCTTACTAACCACTACATCACCGTACTAACCACTACACCGCCATACTAACCACTACACCGCCATAC
Organism: Megaleporinus macrocephalus; assembly: GCA_021613375.1. Classification (NCBI taxonomy): domain Eukaryota; kingdom Metazoa; phylum Chordata; class Actinopteri; order Characiformes; family Anostomidae; genus Megaleporinus; species Megaleporinus macrocephalus. Next base: position 3,231,095 of record CM038705.1, read on the forward strand.
TAACCACTACACCACCGTACTAACCACTACACCACCTTACTAACCACTACATCACCGTACTAACCACTACACCACCGTACTAACCACTACACCACCGTACTAACCACTACACCACCGTACTGACCACTACACCACCATACTGACCACTACACCACCATACTAACCACTACACCACCGTACTAACCACTACATCACCGTACTAACCACTATACCACCATACTAACCACTACACCACCGTACTAACCACTATACCACCGTACTAACCACTACACTACCATACTAACCACTACACCACTGTACTAACCACTACACTACCATACTAACCACTATACCACCATACTAACCACTACACCACCGTACTAATCACTACACCACCATACTAACCACTATACCACCGTACTAACCACTACACCACCATACTGACCACTACACCACCGTACTGACCACTACACCACCATACTAACCACTACACCACCGTACTAACCACTACACCACCATACTGACCACTACAACACCGTACTGACCACTACACCACCGTACTAACCACTACACCACCATACTAACCACTACACCACCGTAGTGACCACTACACCACTATACTAACCACTACACCACTATACTAACCACTACACCACCATACTAACCACTACACCACCATACTAACCACTACACCACCGTAGTGACCACTACACCACTATACTAACCACTACACCACCATACTAACCACTACACCACCATACTAACCACTACACCACCTTACTAACCACTACACCACCATACTAACCACTACACCACCATACTAACCACTACACCACCATACTAGACCACTACACCACCATACTAACCACTACACCACCATACTAACCACTACACCACCTTACTAACCACTACACCACCATACTAACCACTACACCACCATACTTTACAGTAGAGGCCAAAAACTGTCTCTACTTTCAATGTAAGTCAATGGAACCAGAAAGCTTTACAAGCCATTTCTAAGCATTTCTATTGGTCTACTTATCATGAAATTAGCATACAGTATAAATGAACGTAAAAAGTGATATAAATAGAGATACATGTTCTTCTATGGGCAGAGACTAATGTGTTATTAATGTGTTATAACTGTGTAACACTTTGTAAAGTGTTTCTGAATTAACTAATAACCGTTAATAAACTCAAGCTGCTAATCCAACATTTTATATCACTCCGATTCTGAGATAATTTTTTTAAGGCAGCTCTGAGGCAGCCTGTAAGCGTAATGCTAACGTCTTAGCCTTAGTCTAATAAAGGCATCCGCAGGTCCTGAGGAACGAGGGAGAAAACTGAGAGGGCAGCGAAGGGGGGCCCATAGAGGAGGACGTGGGGAGGCCGGGTCGGAGGCGGTGTCGAGTGAGGCCTCCTGCTGCTGGAGCGGAAGTACAGAAGGTAGCTGAGGGAGGAGCAGCGACGGGTTCTTCAGTGATGAATGGCTGCGGCCTCTGTGAGCTGGTTCCCCCCGAAGTCATGCAGTCTACGCTGGGTCCAAAGAAAAACAACTATCTCGGTCTTTACTTTCTATGTAAGTCAATGGAACCAGAATTCTGTCTAAGCTATTTTGGAGCATTTCTATTGGTCCATTCATCCTAAAATTTTAACACAGTGTTATCGGCAGCCGTCGGGCTCGAATGATGTAGAGCAGTGGTTCTCCACCTCATTAGTGATACTCCAGATAATCTCAGAAAATTTATTATATGCACTGGAAGAAAATGATTCATAAAAATTTTTTGTATAATTCTGTTTTAATAAAACTTGTTTTATTCAAATTAGTCTGTTTTTAAAAAATACTATGGTGTCTGCAGGTCATGTTCGCTGTTCCGAGACATTATCAGAAGGTCTCTCGTGCTTGTTGCCATCAGTGGTTAAAAACGAGTGCCTCAGAAAAGACTACTGTATCCTGGCTGAAGGTAGCAGGTGTGTGGTGTGCAGTGAAGTTCTCAGCTGAAGTTCTAAAACTGATTTCAAACGGAGACTCTTTTCTTTGGTGTTTAGTTTATTAAACTGTAAATACTGTTGGTGGATGGGTCTCCCCCTGTGAGTCTGGTTCCTCCCAAGGTTTCTTCCTCCAGTCTGAGGGAGGGGTTCTTGCTTTTCTTAGTTTCTTAGTGTTCTTAGTTTTTAAAACTTCTGTAAAGCTGCTCTGAGACAACATTGTTGTAAAAACGCTACACAAATAAACTTGACTCTCATTGAAATGGTAAGTGGTCAACACACACACACACGTAATGAATGTGTGACGTGTGGTTCTGTGATGAGACACGTAGGTGGTACTTGGAGGTCTTGGCTTGATAATGGGTGGTACTCACTCTAAAAAGTTTGAGAACCACTGATGTAGAGACGGTAATAATATTCAGCTAATATAATTTTATAGACTAGCTACAGCTTTCAGAAGCTCACACAGGATTTATTGAAGTACTCGTGAGATTCCTCTCTAACTGGACGGCGGTGTTACATAATTTACGAGTGGACTTGGACAAACCCTGTAAACCAGCACTGACCAGCAAAACCAGCAGGTCGACTCTGTACCTTGTTTTATTTGGAATTATTTACATTCACCTTCAGTGACTCAACCTTAAAAGTGACCCGACTGAGATTTTATTCTCTGTTTCTATACAATAAATTAATTTTATCATTCGAGCTTCCATGACTTCCTCAGTTTACTTGTTTCTTGTTTGTTTTATTTTAGTTCTATTATTATTATTACTTTATTAATAAAAATCATTTTTATATTGCTGCCTTCTAACACACAGCAGGCCTCAGAATTAACCCTGATGTGTTCACTATGGGGTTTGATAGGAACTGTTGATGTTTGTAAACATTTGCAGTTAAAAACATATTTACAAAGTAAATAAATAAGAGTTAAAATAATAATTGAAGATCAAGAACAAGATTTTCAATGAATGTTTGGAACATTAAATAATGAAATAAACTGATTTTAATAGATTTACCAAAGAGACACTCAGCAGTTCATACAGTAACATAGGAAACTAGAAAAGTGCATCTCTTGAAGAAAGCGCTGGATGGTTGGACAGCTTAAGCAGTGTGAGGAATGAGGGATGAATAAACGACAAGTAGAGGGGTGTGGTTCAGTGTGTTTGGGGATCTGTTCTGAGTGAGTACAGGTATTTTGTTGGCTGTAGGCTTAATGAAACCATGATGTTTGTGTGGGCTTGAAAATAAATGGGCCTCTATGGGAGGAACGAGGGATGAATAAACGACAAGTAGAGGAGTGTGGGTCAGTAAGTCTGTAGATTTGTGTTTGGGAATCTGCTCTGAGTGAGTACAGGCCAATTTGGAGGCTGTAGGTTTAATGAAACCATGATGTTTGTGTAGGCTTAAAAATAAATGGGCCTCTATGGGAGGAACGAGGGATGAATAAACGACAAATAGACAAATAGAGTGCAGGTCAGTGTGTCTGTGGCTTAGTGGGGGGGGATCTGCTCTGAATGAGTACAGTGAGGCAGTTTGGAGGCTACAGGTTTAATGAAACCATCATATTTGAGTGTGTCCAAAAATGAATGGAACTCTATGGGGGAAAAAAGAGTGGATGGAAAAAAAACGACAAACAGACGAGTGCAGGGAGAACCAACACTGCAGTCATGGTTGGGGGTCTGCTCTGAGTCAGTGTATGTGAAATGGTGTCTGTCGGTCGAGCAGAAGTTCAGTAGATTAGCGTGCACTTTTCTAGTCCTATTCATTCTCTATGGGAACAAATAACGGAGAAATCTGTAGTTTTACGGAATCCATGCATCCAATCAAAAAGCTGCATACAAGCCTGGAGCGGAGCTGATATCTAGAAATCTGTGGGACGAGTTACGTACCCTTACAAAAAAGAAGTTTATTCAAGTGTAGCATTAGTTACTTCTTTTAAACTAAAAGGAAGTGAGTATACTTTCAGTTTACTTTTTATGTACTTCTCAGTGATATACTAAACACAGTTATACTTAAGTATGCTGGGGTTATACTGACAAGTATAGAACAGTCTAAGTATATTTGGTCTTTACTTGTACTTTGATTGAGATAGTAGAAGTAAGTATACTTGCTCTACACAAAAACACATCCAGTACAATATTTATTTAAAATTTGATTTATAAAAATTTATAAAGATACTAATATGTTTCTTAATCTGAGTGTGTCTTGTTTATTTTACGTGTCCACTGGTGAGTAAGTAAACGTTGTTAAGCTCTATTTTAAGTAGAAAAAAACTCTTAAACCTAGTCATATACTTTAAAGTACAACAATAATATAAGCAGTAAATTATAAGTATTAAGTTCATTTAAAGAAAACTTACAAGCTAGTAAACTAACAGTAAACCCTTAAGTTTACTTTTAGAGTAGTTTCAGTACAAAAGCTGTAAACTAGTTGTTTACTTGGTTTACTACTCTTACACTTAAACTGTACTTAAAAGTATACGTTTAAAAACTAGAAAGTGGACCAATTTAGTCCCAAGAAGTATTAAAATAGTACATATACCAGTGTACTACTAGTACAATGATATTAGTATAGTAACTACATAAAGTGTACTTAATAAAATGAACTTTAAGTATACTTATTTTCTGTACGGGTAGTTACGCCTCCGTATTGAACCGGGGTCGAGTTTGAGCCATGTCGTGCATTAGAAGGGGTTTACTTAGCTGGTGCTTCAAAGGGTTAAGAAGGTTCTCCTGGATAGTCACCAAACTGGAGAGACAAGGTTTTGTTCCAACAGTGGTGATGTGCTTATATCCCGAAACAGACGGGACCTTTCAGGAAACGGCTAGCGTTGAACTTCTAATGCGAGTCAACGGGAAAGAGTTTTATTTGAACACAATGTGAAGCTTTTTTAACAGACGAGGACGATGTGTTGGGCTCCAGATGCTGATACGCTGGTGAGCCAACAGCTAAACCAGCAGCTGAGCAGCACTGGACCAACATAAACCAGTACAGAGCAGATTTTCTAAGCTGGGAAGCTGATGTACTGCGTCCTTCTCCTTTTAGCGACGTGGTACAGTTTACTGGTGTCGTTGTCAGTAGCCGTGTTTATATGAGCTCAGGGTTGAGGACGAGTTCCATACCGTCTGTCTTCACTGGTATTTTCCCAGTTTGAGTTCAGAAGTTTGAGTTACAAGCAGCAGAAATATGTATGACAGTTGCTATGCTAGCCAGCTAACTGCATGTTACATCCCATCGATGATAAAAGTATACTCTTGAAGTATAGTACAAATATTAATGTTAGACTTTAAATAGTTAATATGATCTTCTTTGACAGAAGTAGGTGTTTTAGGTGGAGCATTCAAACATGGCTAGTTTGCTGTTGTGAGAAGCTTCTAGCTAAGCTGCCTGAGTTAACTCGCTCCCCTGATCTTTTATTTATTCTCAAGTTTCCTTTTTAATAAAAAAATGATTGTAATTTCATTTTAATAACTAATTTGTTCAAAACACAACCCATAACGAGGCCCTGGAGTCTAGCACTACATAGCTAGCTTGTCTTGTTAGCATGAAAATGCTGCCAAATTCTGAGAAAAATAGCCAAAGTTAGCATTTCCATGCTAATAAGAAAGCTACCCAGCTAGCATGACTCTAAGGCCTTGGTGTGAAAACTCCATCCATACGTTTTCACTGAAATGACAAAATTGAGAAAATTTATGGACATCTTTTTTAAAAAACAAGCCCAGGGTGTTGTGCTAGCTAGCCAGCTAGCTTTAATTGTTAGCATGAAAAATGAGAAAATTCATGGACAAACTTGTTTATTTAACATTATAACTTTCCTGTTCAGTCTGTGGAGGCTGCTCAGAGAACAGGACATGATACGTTTTCTGTAAATTAGAATTTAATGTTGAATTAAAAAGTTGTGAAAACTTTTGTCCATGAATTTTCTCATTGCCAACATTTCCATGCTAACAATAAACCTAGCTAGCTAGCATGACTTTGAGGGCTTGTGGCGAAAACTTTGTTGAATTTTCTCAATTTTGTCATTTCAGTGAAAATGTATGGACAGAGTTTTCACATCAAGGCCTCAGAGACATGCTAGCTAGGTAGCTTTCTTGTTAGCATGGAAATGCTAACTTTGTCCATTAATTTTCTAGTAATTGTCCATTCATTTTCTTTTTATTCAACTTTATATCTGTATTGTTTAGTTTGCTCACAAAACAGGACATGATAATATTTCTGTAAATTAGAATTTAATGTTTTTCCATGATTTTTCTCACTAAAAACATTTCCATGCTAACAAGTAAGCTAGCTCACTGAAAACTAAATTTTTTCATGACTTAAGGCCTCAGAGTCATGCTAATGAGCTAGCTTTAGCTTTATAACTTTCTTGTTCAGTTTTTATAGCCTCCTCAGAAAACAGGACATGATAACTTTTCTGTAAATTCTAAATTATTGTTGAAAGCTAGTTAGTTAGCGCTGGACTCCGAGGGTTTGTTGTGAAAACTTATTTTTCCATGAATTTTCTCAATTTAATGAACATTTATGTACAAAGTTTTCACAACAAGCCCTCAGAGTCACACTAGCTAGCTTTCTTGTTAGCTTTAAAATGCTATCAATACGAAAATTCATGGACAAACTTGTTTATTCCACATTTTAACTGTTGTGAAACTTATTTGTCCATGAATTTTCTCGATTTTCCATAAATTTTGACTGAAATGAGAAAACTGAGTAAATTCATAGAGAAATTAGAAAATGTATGGCCACAACTTCTTCTACAACATGTACAGAAAAGTTCTCGCCTCCTGTTTCCTGCACAGGCTCTACAGACTGCAGCATCAGCGGCGGCGAGGGTGGGTTCTCGGGGGGGCGCCGCTGAAGCCGAGGGCCGTGGAGATCGAGATGATGGATGTGAGCCGCACAAAATGGGTCGTTAACCATTGACTTTTGATTGATGGTCCTCTACGGCCCGCGAGGGTAACCAGGGAGACCGCGGGCCGGCTAGCTCCTGACGCTGGCCCACACACATGGCTGACTGTACTGGGCTCAGTTGGTACAGGCCCCGGCGTTTAGCTGGTCTGCAGGATTCCTGTTCGGCTCGCAGCCCCACAGAGAGGCATTCAGGGCGGACGAGTCATGCTGCTCGTCTTACCTGAGGCTTACCTGACACCGCTCGCACTAAACACACACGGGTTTACACAATACAGCTTCATGTCTACACTAGTTCCGCCTTGTCCGACAACAGACAACGAGTCATTGCTCTCAGATATCAGTGGGACTATCTCGCTCTCCATCTTCCTTATCTCCGTCTCCATCTTCCCACCCCCTCCGTCTCCCGCTGCCTGCCTCTGTTAACTCTTTGCTGAGGGGTGATTAAGGAAAGTGAACTCACTCGTGCGACACGGTGGCCTATTACTCTCTATTTAATCTAGGTACTAGCTCTAAGGCTCAGCTTAGAGCTGTGAGCTATAGTGCTTATCATGCTATGTTGTGCTGGGCTGGGGGGCTTTTTAGAGAGAGTCCTATTGCTAGAGGTGACTCCCCCCCCGGCATCTTCTTCTTCGCACCAGCACTGTTCATCATTCTCCAGCTGGGCCTATCTGTTGGTCTCCTCCGCCAGTCCAAAGCTGAGTTCACCATCTCCCCCCAGTCCACTTTGGGGTTGAACCCACTTCTGACACCAATGTTGCATCGGCCTTCAGCAACATAACACTTGCAATGAATGCTCTTTTATTGAACACAACATCAGGCTGGAAAGCCGGATAGCTCCCCAACACACACTTCCCAACTTCCACAACCTGGCACAAAGCCAAAACACAAACAACACCCACCTTGTTTGGTCTGGACCTTCAGCCTTTTCAGGTTGGTCCGAACCAAAAGGCTCCTCGAACCACAGTCCTAAAATTTTGGTCCGACCATAAGAAGAGATCTCGATCTGGATAAACTTTTGACACAACCAAAAAGTTTGGGAACACCTACCTGAGTATATCTGTGTATAACTATGAAGATGTTTAGATCTGAGTGTGTTGAGGGACGAGTGTAAACAGTGAAGTTGGAGCCCATGTACACAAATATTACTAAAACAAACACTGGACTGTATTTAAATGTGAAAATGAGAATGTATATTTTTATAAGAGCTATAAAACCACCAAACCTGTTTATCAGAACAAGATCTCAGCATCTACACTATCTTCTTCAGTCCTGTTAGAGAAGCAGCTCATGTGGCTCCTCATTAAGAAGCTGCTGGTCAGAATGTTAAAAGTATGTAAACCTGCATCAGAGCAAATGAGCTCATTTCTAAAAGACCCTCTAAACATTCTTTAAACACAACCAGATGTTTAATTCTGCTCCAGGAATCATTCCATACCTCTTATGCTAATTTTTATACTTTTATTTCAATAAAATCACTCGCCTTTAAGACTAAATATATATAACGTCTCAATATTTTAGTGCTTGGGATGTTAACGGAGTGATTCAGAGTGAGTTTGGTGTGAAATGGTTCAGATGTTGTTTATAGTGGTGGTGGTGATGGTGTTTACAGTGGTGGTGAAGGTAACCAGGGGTCTCCAACACTAATATACACATTGTATTGACTATCAAACCCACCAGTGAACCTATACATGAGTATTTATCTGGATGTTGATGGTGAAATCTGAAAGATCTGAAAATACTAGGTTTTCTTTGGGGACTATTTGAAACTCACAGCGTCCTGCATGTATCCCTCCACCATGAATGGAGTTTAAGACTGAGATCTTCTCTAAACTATCATAAACAGCGTCTCAGAATCAGACAGTGTATTTATAACATCTACTGTAAGAACTTTCTGTGAGGAGCTTTTAGAGGTGGACGTCTGGTTCCATTCACCACCACTGTGAACAGATCTGACTGTATCTAGAATGGCTTTGTTTACATCTTAACTGTTTAATGCTTTACTCCTCAAAATTTTAAACAATTGGTGGACTTGCCCTGCTACTGGTTACACATACCTGATAGCGTGTTTGAGCATCTCTGCTGAGCACAGCAGAACTATTGAGACGTTTCTGTCGTGGCCTGTGGCTCTAATGACCAACGCCCCCTTTCTCACCCCCCCTTTCATTCTCACCCCCCCACCCCTTTCTTTTCTTCCAATTCACCTCACCCACTTTCTCTCCCTCCCTCTCTCCGCTCGCCTCTTTTGTTCTTTTGTGATGCTGTGACTGCATTCCACAGAAACACTGCGAGAGAGATGGGGGGGGGGGGGGGGTGTAAGGGTGGTGCAGGGTTGGGGGGTGTAAGGGGGGCTGGAGGTGGAGACCAACGGTTGGGTCATTTTTTATTATATTGTTCTAGCCTCCAGAAAATGAGAGAGAGAATGAGTCACAGAGAGAGAGAGAGAGAGAGAGAGAGAGAGAGTGAGAGAGAGAGAGAGAGAGAGTGAGAGAGAGAGAGAGAGATCAAAGAAATGAATGAAAGTTGGAGGATGGGGGAAGGGACGAGCGAGGGAAAGAGAGAGAATAAGAGAGATTCAAAGACAGGAGAGAAAGAGAGAGCATGTACAGAAGGAATAAAAAAGACAGAGAAAGAAAGACAACAAAGAAAGATAATAGTGAGAAAGAGGTACAGAGAGAGAGGAAAGGGAACGAGGGAGCGAGGTAGGGAAAAAAAGAGAGGGAGAGAGATAAAAAGAGATAAAGAGAGAGAGAGTTAAAGAGAGAGAGATAAAGAGAGATAAAGAGAGAGTTGAAGAGAGAGAGATAACGTGAGAGAGAGAAGAAAGAGAGAGAAGGAAGGAAGGAGGGAGAGTGAGAGTTAAAGAGAGAGAGAGAGTTAGATAGAAAAAGAGAGAAAGTTAGAGAAAGAGACAGTTAAAGAGAGAGAGATAAAGAGAGAGAGAGAAGAAAGAGAGAGAAGGAAGGAGGGAGAGTGAGAGTTAAAGAGAGAGAGAGAGAGTTAGATAGAAAAAGAGAGAAAGT
>CM038705.1:3253490-3333490 GCA_021613375.1 Megaleporinus macrocephalus
ACCCACTGTGTTATTAACCTCAGACCACCTTCTCATATCACCCACCCACTGTGTTATTAACCTCAGACCACCTTCTCATATCACCCACCCACTGTGTTATTAACCTCAGACCACCTTCTCATATCGCCCACCCACTGTGTTATTAACCTCAGACCACCTTCTCATATCACCCACCCACTGTGTTATTAACCTCAGACCACATTCTCATATCACCCACCCACTGTGTTATTAACCTCAGACCACCTTCACATATCACCCACCCACTGTGTTATTAACCTCAGACCACCTTCACATATCACCCACCCACTGTGTTATTAACCTCAGACCACCTTCTCATATCACCCACCCACTGTGTTATTAACCTCAGACCACCTTCTCATATCACCCACCCACTGTGTTATTAACCTCTCTGGTCTCCTCCCATGTACCTGTATTCATTTTGGTTAGCTGAGCAGAAGTTCTAACACAAAGATGGAAGAAACACATGCTTGAAAGTGGGTGTGGCCAAATACGGTGAATAAAGGGACAATATGAATTGAACAAGGTACCAACTGATGCGGACCAAATGATTTTCAAGCGACTTTACTGTTGGAGACAAGTTTCTAGTATGGGAATAAAATAATGAGAGTCTTGCTGGAGTTGAGTCATGCTCGGATCATCTCGATCGTTTAGTGTGAGGTGGTCTAGACTGCAGGTTAAGGTCAGGCTTTTTCTCGTCCGAGCGTTCCGATTAAATCAAACGTGTTTAATATTATCATAAGTCTGAAGTCTTGGTGAACATTGTCATGTGAACATTGTCGACAACCACCAGCTCCTCCAAGGGGGTAAAGAAGTTAGACATGGAGGGGAGTCTGGCAAGGGTTCAGAAACTGTGGTTCTCCTGGACTGTACAAAAGGAGGAGAAACTGGTGGAGCTGTAAAGTGAGCTGTGGAGTGAGCTGTGGAGTGAGCAAGAGTGCCTTTTTAACGTGTCTTCACGTTTATAACCATGACAGAGTAGAAAACGAAGAAGGTGGACAGAAATCGCTGAAGCTCTCGAAATCCCAGCCTAACAGGAGTACAGTGTTTACAATTAGCCTAGCAGCTAACCGTACATTTAGCTGAATATTGCTAGCCTCAATCATAGAAATTGGAAATAATTTTAATCTAGTAGCGGTCTTGTTGTAAACAGTGACTCTGAAAGACCCCCAGTCTTTGTAAAATCATAGCCTGTGACTAGTCTGTGACTAAAAGTCTGTGACTAGTCTTTACAAGTCTTCTAGTGTACAGTCAGCATAAGTTATTTGGAAGTGGACCCAAGTGCAGAGTAAAACTAGACAGGTGAGGGCCAGGAGAGGGAGAGGGACTCCGGAATAGAGAATAAGCAAATACAAAAGGAGAACTGCTCTACCCAGGATGCTGACCTTTTGATTTGGAGGCCCATGTAAACCCACTGGACCACCGATAACAGTGTGTGTGAAAACACTAGACAAAGGGGAACTAAGGCTATCAGGGGACGACTCAACTGAGAGCGAATGGAAACATAAATAAGAAGGAGCTTCTCAAACTAAGTCAGGAAGATGCAGGGAAATAGACAAGAAGGCAGATAAGACAAGCACATGTTTTTTTTATTTCTTTCTCTCTTTTTTTTTTAAAGTCCAAAGGCTTAAGAGGAACCAGAGGGGACTTGAGCAGTTAAAAGGCCTACGAGAAAGTAGGCCCAGGAGAACACTTTCAAGAGACTTTACCGAATACCAGCCAGGCTTGAGACTGAGCACTGAGGAGAGTGTTGGCTTCTTTTAAGCAGAAGAGGAGCAGGTGCTGCTGATTGCTCCTAATTAAGGTAAGGTGGCTTCAAGTCTCCCACTGGTGGCAATCAAGCCTGTCTGGGCTCTTACAGGATCCCCCTTCCGAAGGAATGGCACCCGACATTCCCAACCCTGCAGCACAGTCATGCCTGAAGTCCTGGATAAGCCCTGGTTCCAAAATGTTGTGAGCAGGGACCCAGGAGTGCTCCTCTGGCCTGTACCCCTCTCAACCCCAGAGGGTTCGTCCCAAGTCCTGGTTGACCCCTCGCGGATGAAAGCCCGATGACAGATGAAAGAGGCACCCAGTAGCTGGCAGAAAGCCTTCCAGAATTGGCTGGCAAACTGGGACTCACAATCTGAGACCAAATCTGTAGGAAGCCCATGGATCTAGAAATCCCAGACAGGTTGGATGTGGCCAGTCCACGACTGCCTTCGTTTTAGCTGGATCTATGCTCAGCCTGTCTTTGGACACTACAAATCCAAGGAATGAGACAGATGGTAGATGAAATAGGAATTTGGGGAAGAAGATGGAGAACCCTTTTTGCATGAGTTATATGTTCCCTCAGGGAGTGACTGTAGATGAGAATATCATCAAGATAAACACATAAACACCTCAAGATCTCATTGATGTAACGTTGGAAGATGACCAGCACATTCATCAGAACAAAGGGCATAACGAGGTACTCATAGTGGCCCGATGAGCTGATGAAGACTTCCACTCATCACCTTCTCTAAACTGGATAAGGTTATAGGCACTGCGCAAATCCAGTTTAATAAAAACTGAGGTCATGAGGGAAAGAGGGTAACAATCCTTTACTGTGATTTTGTATAGACCCCAGCAGGGACAAAGACCCCCATCTTTCTTTCCTACAATAAAAAACCCAGCCCCCGCTGGTTAGTTTGAAGGCCAAATGAAACCCAAAGCCAAGGCCTCTGCTTCGGGCCTGACAGGGAAAACAGTCTGGCTTGAGAGGGACTAGTACCAGGGAGAAGGTTGATGGCACAATCATATGAGTGGTGGGCAGGCAGGATCTGGGCCCTCTGTTTACTAAAACCCTCTCTTAGGTCATAGTACTCTGGGGGGACTTAAGAAGAGAAGTCAGAATGCCTGAAAGTGATGGGTTGACCCTAGATCTGATGGGTGGACTTCTAAACAGGACCCTGGACATTGGGGCCCCCAGATGATTACTGAATGTGTTACCTAGTCGATACAAGGTGACCTGTTTAGTGTGTTGCCCAATTTACAATGTCAGAGGCCTGGTCTGTTGAGACACCACCCCTGGTTCGAGAGACCGACCATCCATAGCCAATATCGGCAGAGGATGCTCGAGAGACACAAGTGGCAGTTGCAAGGTCCTCGCTAAGGTGGAATCAATAAATTTGCCAGCAGCTCCCAAGTTTACAAATGCTCTGAGGTCTTCCTCCTGATTTTGTTCCCAGGAGATAGCATTGAGAAACAGTCCAGAGGCATGAGGAGATTGACCAGAGCCAGAGACCTTGCCTTTTCCCGACAACTCAGGGCAAGTTGTTCGCAGATGCCCGGATTGCCCACAGTATAGGCATCTGCCCTCTCGCATGCAGGATTCTCGCTTCTAAGGAAACAGATGAGTGTGTCCTAATGGCATGGGCACCCCTATTAGGTGACTCTAGGGGTGAAGAGGAAGTGGTTTGGGACAGAGAAGCAAGCTTGATGCTGTTGCGAAGAGCACAAAGCTTCCAGAGTCCTACAACACTCTTGCAACCGGTTGTCTAATTTAAGGGCTGCTTTAATTAGATCTTCGAAGGAGGAAGAGGAGTCTTGCAAGGCTAATTCATCTTCCTCACTTAGCCCCTGCTGGAAGGCTGCCACCAGTGCAGATGAATTCCAGCCGCTTACTGTCACTAGTATTTGGAATTGACCAGCATAATCAGCCACAGGTCTTCTCCCCTGATGTAAGCACAAAAGGCGGGGACCAGCAGTGAACAGAGCTGTGGTGGTGCAGACCTTGGGCTGGTTCTCCCAGACAGGCATAGCCCAAGTGAGGGCCCGACCAGTGAGCAAGGAGATGATGTATGCCAACTTAGCCCTCTCAGTGGCGAAGTAAAAGCTAGAGAACGCTCTAGAGGAAAGCTTCGACAATGCCCAGGATCTCCATCAAATTGCTCAGGTGGCTGTAGGTGGGGCTCGACCTGTGGGGTGGGTTCAGGGGCTGGTACTGGTGCAGATATGGCAGCAGGTGCAGCCTGAAAAGTTGCAGTGAGACCCTTAACTATAAGGCCTGTTCATGCCTGCCAATGGCAGCTCCATGACTTGCTCTAGCAGTCTTAACCTGGTCTGTTGAGACCATGACAGGTTCAGTCTTGCTGTAATGTGGTAACTAGCCCAGAGGTGGGTTAGAACCAGGGACATCTTGTGAATTGAAAGAGGGACCAACTGAGTTATCTGGAAGGGGACCCAAGTGTAGGACAAAACTAGACAGAAACCAAAATCTAGACACGACCCAAAACGACAGACACCAACAACGTGTTAGTGAGGGCCAGAACTTCAGAACTGATCTGCCTGGGATTCAAACTGCTGACCTTTTGACTTGGAGACCGGCGTAAACCCACTGGACCCTTGATAACAGTGCTAAGGCTATCAGGGGACGACTCAACAGCTCAAAATCTGAGAGCAAATGGAAACATAAGTAAGAAGGAGCTTCCCAAACTGAGGAAGGAAAATAGACAAAGGAGGCAGATAAGACAAACACAAGGGCTGTGTTTGAACTTAAAGGTACTCGAGGGAAAACGTTTTCACGTCCCTTTTGATTATTTGTTTATTTTTTATCTATATTTATATTGTATTTTAAGAAAAAAATGCCAAGAGGAACCAGAGACGACTTGAGCAGCCAAAAGTCCCACGAGAAAGAAGGCCCAGGAGAACACTTCAAGAGTCTTTACTGAATACCAGCCAGGCTTGTGATGCACTCTACAAAGAGAGACCCAGGACTGAGCACTGAGGAGAATGTTGACTTCCCTTAAGCAGGAGAGGAGCAGGTGCTGCTGATTGCTCTTAATTAAGGGGTGGCGGCTCCAAGTCTCCCTCTCGTGGTTTGGAGTGGTCAACAAGGCAACCAAGCCTGTCTGGGCCCTTACAGGTACTTATTAATTTTAGATTTTATGATATTAATCTGAATTTTAAGTCATTATTTAAAGATTGTCATAATGACCCTGAAGACTAAAACAGAAGACATTCTGGTCTGGAAACAACTTGATTACAGAAAAGAACAACAACAGCAATAATAATAATAATAATAATAATAATAATAATAATAATAATAATAATAATAATAATAATAATATACATCTTATTTATATAGCGCTTTTCAAGAACTCAAAAACGCTTTACAAACAACTTTACAAACAACACAATGCAAGATACAGTCATATAAAATATTTAATAAACAAGTGAAAAAAAGTTAAAAGTGAGGATGGGAGCAAGCAGCAGAAGGAAAAAAAAAAGAAAAGTACAAATATAAACAAGGTATGACATCACAGATTAAAAGCAGATCTGAAAAGGTGGGTTTTGAGGAGAGACTTATATGTAGACAGATCTGAGTGGTCTCTTTTGGATTTAGGCAGAGCGTTCCATAGGGAGGGCGCAGCTATGGAGAAGGCTCTATCACCCCAGGTCCGATGCTTAGTCCTGATGGGAATGGACAAAAGATTGGCCTCAGAGTAATGAAGGCTACGGGAAGGAGTGTGGTGATGGAGGAGGTCAGTGACGTAGGGCGGGGCCTGATTATGGAGAGCTTTGTGAGTGAATAGAAGAGTTTTGTACTGAGTACGTTGGGGAACAGGAAGCCAATGGAGTTTTTGGAGAACAGGTGTTATATGATCACGTGAGCGAGTGCGAGTGAGGAGACGTGCAGCCGAGTTCTGAATATACTGAAGTTTATTGATGTACTGAAAGCATGGATCAAAGTTTCAGCAGCAGTAAAGGAAAGTGATGGATGGAGACGTGCTATGTTATATATATGTTCTGCTTGATGCAGTCATGCCAATAAAGCTGTCCTGTACTGACCTGTGTGTATATGTGTGTTGGGGAGGGGATAAAGGGTGAGGTGGGGGGTTAGGCTGGGGGGCTTGTTGTGAGAATTAAAGCAGTCTCAGGCTCTCACCTTCAGTTTATACGCAAACCCTTCTTTTCCACTCGCTCCTTCTTTTCCACTCGCTCCTTCTTTTCCACTCGCTCCAGTTTCTAACACGCTCTCCACCCGTCTGCAGCTTTACTGCCCTTCACTCCTCACTCATTCTTCCAGGCCGCGCTCACCTCTTCCTCCCTTCTCCCTCCGAGAGTCCGCTCTGTGGATCGGCTCTCCCTGTCGCGTGTGTGTGTTTTAAAGCTGTGACCTGTCGGCCGAGGTCAGCTGCTGACCGCGTCTTATATCTTCTCTGTCCAGTAAACAACAAGTAGAGAAACAAAACCATCTTCACTATCTATGTAAGTCAATAGAACCAGAATTGTTTTCCAAGCTATTTTGGAGAACTTCTATCAGTTCACCATAAAACTTTCACAGGATATAAAGAGCAGCTGCTCTTTAAAACTTAGTAGCTGTTTTTTAGGACATAGAAGCCACACTTGTTTAAAGAGGAGTCGCTGCAGAACTCAAATTTAATCTGCAACAGCAACTTGGGGCCAAACTGGTGGAACAGATCCTGAATCCGAGAGGAAAAATGACTTACGGAGTGAAATTCTTTCTACGAAAGGCCGCGCATTCCAGCGCCCTGCAGTACAATAGACGCACATGGGGAGGCAGGGGACGCGGGATTTGGGAAGGTGAAAGGTGAATTAGGGGTGAACGATGTGGAAGAGATGAAAAAGGAGTTAAGAATGAATAAAAAGGAGAAGCAGGTTTAGGAAACACAGATTAGTGCAGATTTAAAGGCTAATCCTAAACCCCTGCAGCTCCCACAGCTGCAGTGCCTGGACATTGTCTGGACAAGGCCGCCATCTGGTGGTTCAAATAATTATATCAGTTAAGATTCACTTGTACATGACTAAGGTTTTAGAAATCAGATAGTTTATTCATAGCCATTACACATAATAACTTTCTGTGAGGGAGCTTTTCCAGGTGGACGTCTGGTTCCATTCACCAACACTGTGAACAGTTTTGACTTTCTTTAGGAGTGTTTCACACCAAACCACTCTGAATGGGTTAATTCATCTGAAATTAAATTTTATACATTCAATGTAATTTCCCTTTAATATACATTTCCATGTAACCGGGTACCCACTAGCCTGGATATTATAATTAAAATTTGTGCATAATAATTAATAATAATAAATAAAAGCAACAGTAAACAGAGCTGATTGTGTATGTTTTTGGTAAGTGAAATCACAAGTGGGACTTCAGGAAAAATAATTTAAACACAAGAAAATAGCAGCATATGGGCCCTTTAAAATTTAAAGGGCCTATATGTGCACTTTCTAGTATTTAAGGATTTCACCTCTTTTGTGGTTTTATGAAATAAAAACAATATTGCTTTTCTACATAACTAACATCTCAGACATTAGGCGGAGCATTAATAACCATCTACTGTAATAACTTTCTTTGAGGGAGCTTTTGGAGGTCTGGTTCTATTCACCACCACTGTAATCACTGCTCACTAGCCTGGGCATAATTGTTAAGAATGGCCAATTATGAGTCTTATCTGGACAAGAAAGCCACACTAACTATATACATGAATTTAGGTGAAATCAAATAAAATATTAGAAAATAATAATAATAATAATAATAATAATTCATGGTAATTGGCCCTTTAAAATTTAAAGGGCCCATATTGTATGTTTTGAAAATATTGGTTTGTCCCTATTTCCATGTATGATGTTTGCGTGGTTTTATGAATGCTTTTCTACATGACCAGCGTCTCAGACATCAGAAAGTGTATTTATAACATCTACTGTAATAACTTTCTGTGAGGGAGCTTTTAGAGGTGGACGTCTGGTTCCATTCACCACCACTGTTAACAATTTTAACTCTTAGTATTTCTAAGTGATTCTCAGTATTTCTCTAGAATTGATATTTATATTTACAGCAAACCACTCTGAATAACTTTGTTTGCCATAAAATGTAGAAATTTTGAAAATTCTGGAGGAATTTCCCTTTAAAACATATTTCCATGTTATTGCTTCCACTAGTAACTGTATCAGTAACAATAAAAAGAGCCAATCATGACTCGGTAAGGTCAGTAAAGCCAGACAAACGATATAAATGAACCTCAGAGGGGAAAACAAAGATACCAGACAATAGTAGGATATGGGCCCTTTAAAATTTAAAGGGCCCATATGCTACATTTTTCTATCATATTATTTAAAGCTGATTTTTGCATATGAGGATCCTTTAAATCATAAGTGTTTTGTTTTTGATACTTGGTTCTGGTTTTTACTTTCTATGGAACCTCAGCTTCTCCTTGTAGGGCGAAACTCTGTCCACGTGTGGAGAAGTCATCGATTATTTTAAACAACAGCGAAACTACATGAGGAAACATCTGCACTGCACAGATCTTATCATCATCCTAACATCATCCCAATGACAGTGGAATATACAGGAGGTCTTCAATAGACCACCATTCATTTATGTTCTTTATATCAGCATCAGCTTCTTTCTTTGATGTGTCTGTATCTCCTTTTCTCTGCGAGGAGCTTCTTGAACATCTACACCTCCTTTCAAACCTCCCATAGTGTTGAGGTGTTCTCTCACAGTGGAAGGATGGACAGAAACACCTGTAGATGATCTCAGATCTGAAGGTGGAGCTTGATGTTCTTCTCTCTCTGGAAGCTTTAAGTGCTGTTTATCTGATGGAGGGTCATCAAGCGAAGGCGGGGTACACCATGGACAGGTTGCCAGTCCATCGCATGGCCAACACACACACTCACACCTACGGGCAGTTTAGAGTGAGGATCCAAACATGCATGTGTTTGGACTGTGGGAGGAAACCGGAGTACCCGAAGGAACCCACTCAAACACAGAGAGAACATACACACTCCACACAGAACCACCCGGACCGGGAATCCAACCCAGATCATCTTACTGTGTACAGTCTGTAAATAAGTAGAGCTTTTTCATACGTCAGTGTGTTTATTTAACTCTTTCCAAGCTTCTCCTAAACAACCCAGTATTATTATCAGTTTTCATCTAGTACCTGCTTTGACTGCTCAGTACTTCATTAAGATAAATCAAGATTTGCTGCTGAAGGAACTGAACACATTCATACAATGTCTGGGGCGTCCAGGAGAAATCTGGAACCTAACTTTGTTCTTCAAACTGGATCAAGATCTGATCTACTTCTCTCACAATAACATATTCATGTTACTTTGTATTGTATGTCTGATTATTTACATCTGTTCTAATCAGATCTGCTGATCTTTTTGAATTTGAATATTCATTCAATCGTATAAACTCTAAAGAGCATGTGCAATGCATTCTGGGTACTGTAGTTGGACTTTGCACATACGCTAATGTGTGAAATGTGAAAGCCAAAAAAATCAGAGCCAGAATCCCAAAAAACTTACAATGATTTTTAATCAAACTGCTCATATAAACAATAAGACTGAATTACCAACAGGTCACCAAACGGAAGCTAACGCTATTAAAGTGGTGAGCAAAACGGCTCCGTGAAACGACGCCCTGGACCCCGAGCCCTCCGCTCCGGCGGCCCCACAGTCCGGCAGGTTGTTATCGGGCACGCGGCTGGTCGGGTTCCCTTCGAAGTGAACGGGCTGGCAGACGTTCCCGATGTCGTCACAGCCGAGGATGATGTGCTTGGTCTCGTTCCGGACGCTCTTGATGCCGCACAGGCCTTCGTCTATGTTGATGCGCACGGTGACGAAGTTGAACGGCTCCTTGCTGATGCACAGGTTTCCGGACAGCGCCTTCCCTCCGGATCTCGAACACACCCGCTCCACCCGCTCCCTCTGGCTGGAGTGGAAGAAGGACTGGGTCGGCCTCCCGCACGTCTTGATCTGCCTCAGCAGCGCCCCCCAGGCGTTCTGGTCCGCCGTCTTCACCGGCACCCCGTCGGGCAGATGCCGCTTGAGGAAGACGTTGTGGGCGTTGTTGTGCTTCGCCCGCATGCAGGGCTTGGGGTTACCGTCCTGCGAGCTGACGAGGGAGAGGCCACATGTCAGGAGGAGTAACGTCAGGACCTCCATTCTGAACAGCTTCTGCCAAAATGGAAAAGCACAGGCCTCCAGTTAGGACACCTCTCTGGCCCCCCTCCCCCACTCAAACAACAGCTAAAAATAGTCTGCTATTCTGCCACGAGTCCACTGGCTAAGTGGAAGGCAGCTGCAGCAGGAGCGGTAGCATTAGTCACAGTATTGGTAGTAGTACTGAGAGATATATAGTAGCAGTAGTGCAGCATTAGTAGCAGTAGTAATATTAGAAGTAGTATCTTCAGTGATTGTATTAACAGTAGTAGTACAGTGGCACTAGCAGTAGTAGCTGATATAGCAGAAGTATTAGTCCCAGTATTGGTAGTAGCACTAAGAGAATTAATACCAGTAGTGCAGCATTAGTAGCAGTAGTAATATTAGAAGTAGTATCATCAGCAATGAATAGCAATTGTAATAACCATGATAGTATTAACAGTAGTAGTACAGTGGCACTAGCAGTAGTAGCTGATATAGCAGAAGTATTAGTCCCAGTATTGGTAGTAATACTAAGAGAATTAATACCAGTAGTGCAGCATTAGTAGCAGTACTAATATTAGAAGTAGTATCATCAGCAATAAATAGCTATTGTGGTAACAGTGTTAGTATTAACAGTAGTAATACAGTAGCACTAGCAGTAGTAGCTGATATAGCAGAAGTATTAGTCCCAGTATTATTAGTAATACTAAGAGAATTAATACCAGTAGTGCAGCATTAGTAGCAGTAGTAATATTAGAATTAGTATCATCAGCAATGAATAGCAATTGTAGTAACCATGATAGTATTAACAGTAGTAGTACAGTGGCAGTAGCAGTAGTAGCTGATATAGCAGAAGTATTAGTCCCAGTATTATTAGTAATACTAAGAGAATTAATACCAGTAGTGCAGCATTAGTAGCAGTAGTAATATTAGAATTAGTATCATCAGCAATGAATAGCAATTGTAGTAACCATGATAGTATTAACAGTAGTAGTACAGTAGCACTAGCAGTAGTAGCTGATATAGCAGAAGTATTAGTCCCAGTATTATTAGTAATACTAAGAGAATTAATACCAGTAGTGCAGCATTAGTAGCAGTAGTAATATAAGAAGTAGTATCATCAGCAATGAATAGCAATTGTAGTATCCATGATAGTATTAACAGTAGTAGTACAGTGGCAGTAGCAGTAGTAGCTGATACAGCAGAAGTATTAGTCACAGTATTGGTAGTTATACAAAGAGAATTAATGCTAGTAGTGCAGCATTAGTAGCAGTACTAATATTAGAAGTAGTATCATCAGCAATAAATAGCTATTGTGGTAACAGTGTTAGTATTAACAGTAGTAATACAGTGGCACTAGCAGTAGTAGCTGATATAGCAGAAGTATTAGTCCCAGTATTGGTAGTAGCACTAAGAGAATTAATACCAGTAGTACAGCACTAGTAGCAGTAGTAATATTAGAAGTAGTATCATCAGCATTGAATAGCAATTGTAGTAAGAGTGATAGCATTAACAGTAGTAGTCGAGCAGTAGTAGCATTAGGAGCAGTATTAATATTAGAAGTAGTATCATCAGTAATAAATAGCAATTGTGGTAACAGTGATAGTAGTACAGTGGCAGTAGCAGTAGTAGCTGATATAGCAAAAGTATTAGTCACAGTATTGGTAATAATACTAAGAGAATTAATACTAGTAGTGCAGCATTAGTAGCAGTAGTAATATTAGAAGTAGTATCCTCAGCAATAATTAGCAACTGCAGTAACAGTGATAGTATCAACAATAGCAGTACAGCGACAGTAGCAGTAGTAGCTAAAATAGCGGTAACATTTATCAGAAATAAATAGCAATTGTGGTAACAGTAGTATAGTATTAGCAGTAGTAGTACAGCAGTAGTAGCATTAGTAGCAGTATTAATAGTAATGGTACATGAATTAGCGCCAATACTGCAGCCTTAGTAGCAGCAGCAGTAGCAATATTAGAAGTAGTAGTTGTGGTAACATTTGCATCAGCAGTACATAGTATAATTAAACTGGAACCAGATACTTGTATTAGTAGAAGTAGCACTAGTAGCAGTAGTACTTGAAGTAGTGGTAGCATTAGCTCAAGTAGCAGTAGTATTAGCAGTGGCAGTGGTGGCAATAACAAATTAACACCAGTAACAGAAACAGCAGTAGTATTAGCAGTAGTGACTAAAGCGGCAGCAGCATTAGTGGAAATATCAGTAGTGTTAGAAGTAGTATTAGCAGTAGCAGTGCTAGTAGTAATAGTATCAACTGCAGTAGTAGAAACAGAACCAATATCAGTAGCAGTAGTAGCTGAAGTGGCAGTAGTATTAGCCTTAGCTGTGTTAGCAGCAATTATATTAAAAGCAGTAGTAAAAACAGCACCATTATTAGTAGCAGTAGTGTTAGGAGTAGCAGTGTTAGCAGTAACTATATTAACAGCAGTAGTAGAAACAGCACTAGTATTAGTAGCAATAGTAGCTGAAGTGGCAGTAGTGTTAGCAGTAGCAGTGCTAGCAGTAATAATATTAACAGCAGTAGTATTAGTAGAAGTCAAATGAATAATAGTATTAGTAATAGTATTAGAAGCAGTGTTAACAGTAGCAGTGCTAGCACTGGTATTAGTAGAAATATAGTATAATATAAGCTGTGCCAGTAGTGTTAGCTGAAAAAGCAGTAGTGTTAGCAGTAGTATTAGAAGTAGCAGTGTTAGCAGTAATAATATGAACAGCAGTAGTAGAAACAGCATTAGTAGTAGTAGTAGTAGCAGTAGCTGAAGTAGCAGTAGTGTTGGAAGTAGCAGCGGTGGCAATAACATTAACAGCAGCTGCACAAACAGCAGTAGTATTAAAAAAGGCTAAAGTGGCACGAGCATTAGAGGAAGCAGCAGAAGTGTTAGCAGTAGTTTTAGCAGTAGCAGCGATATTAACAGCAATAGTAAAAAACAGCAGTAGTACTAGTAGCAGTAGTAGTTGAAATAGTAGTAGCATTAGAAGAAGTGCCACTAGAGTAGCAGTAAAATAAGTAGAAGTACCAGTAGCATTAGCCTAAGTAGCAGTGGTGGTAGAAGTAGAATTAGCAGTAGTATCAGCAGTAACAGTTATTAGAAATAATATAAAGAGTGGTAGTAGAAAGTAGTATTAGTAGCAGTAGTAGCTGAAATAGCAGTGCTGTTTGTAGAAGTATTAACAGTAGAAGTAGCAGTGGCATTAGTAGTAGTAGCAGCAGTATTAGCATTAGTAAATGTAGCAGTAGTAGTACTAATAGCACAATAGAGACAGCAGTAGATGTATTATCAGTAGTAGCATTAGTAAAGGTACAATAATAGCAGAAATATCATTTGAGTAATAGTATTAGAGGTAATAGTTAGCAGTAGTAGTATTAGCAGTAGTAGTACTAATAGCACAATAGAGACAGCAGTAGAAGTATTATCAGTAGTAGCATTAGTAGAGGTACAATAATATCAGTAATATAATTCGAGTAATAGTATTAGAGGTAACAGTTAGCAGTAGTAGTACTAATATCATAATAGAGACAGCAGTAGAAGTATTATCAGTAGTAGCATTAGTAAAGGTACAGTAATAGCAGTAATATAATTCGAGCAATAGTATTAGAGGTAACAGTTAGCAGTAGTAGTACTAATATCATAATAGAGACAGCAGTAGAAGTATCATCAGTGGTATTAGTAAAGGTACAGTAATAGCAGTAATATAATTCGAGTAATAGTATTAGAGGTAACAGTTAGCAGTAGTAGTATAAGCAGTAGTAGTACTAATATCATAATAGAGACAGCAGTAGAAGTATTATCAGTGGTATTAGTAAAGGTACAGTAATAGCAGTAATATTATTCGATTAATAGTATTAGAGGTACCAGGTAGCAGTAGTAGTACTAATATCATAATAGAGACAGCAGTAGAAGTATTATCAGTAGTAGCATTAGTAAAGGTACAGTAATAGCAGTAATATAATTCGAGTAATAGTATTAGAGGTAACAGGTAGCAGTAGTAGTACTAATACCATAATATAGACAGCAGTAGAAGTATTATCAGTGGTATTAGTAAAGGTACAGTAATAGCAGAAATATCATTCGAGTAATAGTATTAGAGGTAACAGTTAGCAGTAGTAGTACTAATAGCATAATAAAGACAGCAGTAGAAGTATTATCAGTAGTAGCATTAGTAAAGGTACAGTAATAGCAGAAATATTATTTGAGTAATAGTATTAGAGGTAACAGTTATTAGTATTAGTATAAGCAGTAGTAGTACTAATAGCATAATAAAGACAGCAGTAGAAGTATTATCAGTAGTAGCATTAGTAAAGGTACAGTAATAGCAGAAATATTATTTGAGTAATAGTATTAGAGGTAACAGTTATTAGTTTTAGTATAAGCAGTAGTAGTACTAATAGCATAATAGAGACAGCAGTAGAAGTATTATCAGTGGTATTAGTAAAGGTACAGTAATAGCAGTAATATAATTCGAGTAATAGTATTAGAGGTAACAGGTAGCAGTAGTAGTATAAGCAGTAGTAGTACTAATAGCATAATAGAGACAGCAGTAGAAGTATTATCAGTGGTATTAGTAAAGGTACAGTAATAGCAGTAATATAATTCGAGTAATAGTATTAGAGGTAATAGTTAGCAGTAGTAGTACTAATATCATAATAGAGACAGCAGTAGAAGTATTATTAGTGGTATTAGTAAAGGCACAGTAATAGCAGTAATATCATTCGAGTAATAGTATTAGAGGTACCAGGTAGCAGTAGTAGTACTAATATCATAATAGAGACAGCAGTAGAAGTATTATCAGTGGTATTAGTAAAGGTACAGTAATAGCAGTAATATAATTCGAGTAATAGTATTAGAGGTAACAGTTAGCAGTAGTAGTACTAATATCATAATAGAGACAGCAGTAGAAGTATTATCAGTGGTATTAGTAAAGGCACAGTAATAGCAGTAATATAATTCGAGTAATAGTATTAGAGGTAACAGGTAGCAGTAGTAGTACTAATATCATAATAGAGACAGCAGTAGAAGTATTATCAGTGGTATTAGTAAAGGTACAGTAATAGCAGTAATATAATTTGAGTAATAGTATTAGAGGTAACAGGTAGCAGTAGTAGTACTAATATCATAATAGAGACAGCAGTAGAAGTATTATCAGTGGTATTAGTAAAGGTACAGTAATAGCAGTAATATAATTTGAGTAATAGTATTAGAGGTACCAGGTAGCAGTAGTAGTATAAGCAGTAGTAAAATAAACAGTATTATTAGAAGTTAGAATGTAAGTAGATACCTGCTGTGAGTAGAGCGGCTTGTTGTGCAGGCTCAGTTATAGTTCTAACTGCTAAGCCCGCTGCAGACTGACTTTCTCTTCTTTGTTTGAAGGGGCTTCTCCGTCTCTCTGTGCATATGTATGACTACATCCTTCAGCGTGGGACACGTGCAGATCCTCACCCTCCCTTTGTTTACACTGTGTGCAGGGCTAACGGTGAATGTGCTGCATGCCTTTCTTTATAGCTTCACCGTGACTGGCCTGTTCCTCTGCCCGTTACCCTCCCTCTCCTGTGCTCAGCCAATAGGCACTGTATGCTGGGCACAGTTCGGATTACTGTATATTTAAAGCACGCGAGTCTGATCTCTGGGTGGGGTTTAGTGCCTATGCTTTTCCATGAGTCCCACGCCTGCAGATGTACTACACTGAACTGGAGTTGTGGCTCAACTAGCGAACTACACACACACTAAGCCGCGCTGCAGTGTTCAAATATTCTTTAGGGTTTCTTTAGTAAGTCATTATATAATAACTGTAAACTAGCAGTGAGTGTTTTATAATAATCCAGGATCAGTTCAAGAGAAGAAACTTTAAGGGTCACTGCGTTGAGGTTAGGTGCACTGCAACTGCAGTTCATTGTAGGACAACTGTAGGTCAGTGTTGTGCAGGTGAAGTTTAGTGTAGGACAGCAATAGTTTAGCATAGTACTTCTGTAATTTACTGTAGTACAGCTGTTATTTAGTGTAGTACAATTGCAGCTCTTTGTTGCATGACTTGTAGTTCACTGTAATACCACCTGCAGTACAGTGTAGTACAACTGCAGTTCAGTGTAGTACAACTGCAGTACAGTGTAGTACAACCTGCAGTTCAGTGTAATACAACCTGCAGTTCACTGTAATACAACCTGCAGTTCACTGTAATACAACCTGCAGTACAGTGTAGTACAACATGCAGTACAGTGTAGTACAACCTGCAGTACAGTGTAGTACAACTGCAGTTCAATGTAGTACAACCTGCAGTTCACTGTAGTACAACCTGCAGTACAGTGTAGTACAACCTGCAATACAGTGTAGTACAACCTGCAATACAGCGTAGTACAACCTGCAGTTCAGTGTAGTACAACCTGCAATACAGCGTAGTACAACCTGCAGTACAGTGTAGTACAAGCTCCAGTTCACTGTAATACAACCTGCAGTTCAGTGTAGTACAACCTGCAGTACAGTGTAGTACAACCTGCAGTACAGTGTAGTACAACTGCAGTTCAATGTAGTACAACCTGCAGTTCACTGTAATACAATCTGCAGTACAGTGTAGTACAACCTGCAGTACAGTGTAGTACAACTGCAGTACAGTGTAGTACAACCTGCAGTACAGTGTAGTACAACTGCAGTTCAATGTAGTACAACCTGCAGTTCACTGTAATACAACCTGCAGTACAGTGTAGTACAACCTGCAGTACAGTGTAGTACAACCTGCAATACAGCGTAGTACAACCTGCAGTTCAGTGTAGTACAACCTGCAATACAGCGTAGTACAACCTGCAGTTCAGTGCAGTACAACCTGCAATACAGCGTAGTACAACCTGCAGTACAGTGTAGTACAACCTGCAATACAGTGTAGTACAACCTGCAGTACAGTGTAGTACAACCTGCAGTTCACTGTAATACAACCTGCAGTTCAGTGTAGTACAACTGCAGTACAGTGTAGTACAACCTGCAGTTCACTGTAATACAACCTGCAGTTCAGTGTAGTACAACTGCAGTACAGTGTAGTACAACTGCAGTTCAGTGTAGTACAACTGCAGTACAGTGTAGTACAACCTTCAGTACAGTGTAGTACAAATGCAGTACAGTGTAGTACAACCTGCAGTTCACTGTAATACAACCTGCAGTTCAGTGTAGTACAACTGCAGTACAGTGTAGTACAACCTGCAGTTCACTGTAATACAACCTGCAGTTCAGTGTAGTACAACTGCAGTACAGTGTAGTACAACCTGCAGTACAGTGTAGTACAACCTGCAGTACAGTGTAGTACAACTGCAGTACAGTGTAGTACAACCTGCAGTTCACTGTAATACAACCTGCAGTTCACTGTAATACAACCTGCAGTTCAGTGTAGTACAACTGCAGTACAGTGTAGTACAACTGCAGTTCAGTGTAGTACAACTGCAGTACAGTGTAGTACAACCTGCAGTACAGTGTAGTACAACTGCAGTACAGTGTAGTACAACCTGCAGTTCACTGTAATACAACCTGCAGTACAGTGTAGTACAACTGCAGTACAGTGTAGTACAACTGCAGTACAGTGTAGTACAACTGCAGTTCAGTGTAGTACAACCTGCAGTACAGTGTAGTACATGCAGTTGACTTAAGTTACTTTAGACTCTGGATTTAAGGCTTTCTCGTGAAAGGAGATGTGAGACTGCACTGCTCCTTGATGATGGCGTGATCTGGTTTTCTAGCAGGTTGTCATTTACCTGCTGAACAACATTCTTTTACGAAATGAAAGATTTGTTACCTGGAGAACATTTCAGCAGAGTTTCAGGAGCACACTCAAACACGTTCTTCTCCAGGACTGGAGGCGTACCGTATGAAGCCCCGCCCCCAACAGGTTGACATGAAAGTGGATCTTGTGTTCGAGCTCAAAACATCTCTGCACTTGCATCTGAACGGAGGTGAGAGGACATCAGCTGAACTCCTGCCTATCAGGCTGCACTGGTAACGTATTTACATTCATTTACATTATCATATACCAGAGAGACTTTAGAGAGGTTTACCTGTTTACCTGTACACAGGTAGGTGAAGGTAGTGTTATAGTTTACCTGTACACAGGTAGGTGAAGGTAGTGTTATAGTTTACCTGTACACAGGTAGGTGAAGGTAGTGTTATAGTTTACCTGTACACAGGTAGGTGAAGGTGGTGTTACAGTTTACCTGTACACAGGTAGGTGAAGGTAGTGTTACAGTTTACCTGTACACAGGTAGGTGAAGGTAGTGTTAGAGTTCACCTGTACACAGGTAGGTGAAGGTAGTGTTACAGTTTACCTGTACACAGGTAGGTGAAGGTGGTGTTACAGTTTACCTGTACACAGGTAGGTGAAGGTAGTGTTACAGTTTACCTGTACACAGGTAGGTGAAGGTAGTGTTAGAGTTCACCTGTACACAGGTAGGTGAAGGTAGTGTTACAGTTTACCTGTACACAGGTAGGTGAAGGTGGTGTTACAGTTTACCTGTACACAGGTAGGTGAAGGTAGTGTTACAGTTTACCTGTACACAGGTAGGTGAAGGTAGTGTTAGAGTTCACCTGTACACAGGTGGGTGAAGCTAGTGTTACAGTTTACCTGTACACAGGTAGGTGAAGGTGGTGTTACAGTTTACCTGTAAACAGGTAGGTGAAGGTAGTGTTACAGTTTACCTGTACACAGGTAGGTGAAGGTAGTGTTACAGTTTACCTGTACACAGGTAGGTGAAGGTAGTGTTAGAGTTCACCTGTACACAGGTAGGTGAAG
The DNA here is from genome assembly GCA_021613375.1 of Megaleporinus macrocephalus. NCBI lineage: Eukaryota > Metazoa > Chordata > Actinopteri > Characiformes > Anostomidae > Megaleporinus > Megaleporinus macrocephalus. Next base: position 3,272,208 of record CM038705.1, read on the forward strand.
GTAGTGTTACAGTTTACCTGTACACAGGTAGGTGAAGGTGGTGTTACAGTTTACCTGTACACAGGTAGGTGAAGGTAGTGTTACAGTTTACCTGTACACAGGTAGGTGAAGGTAGTGTTACAGTTTACCTGTACACAGGTAGGTGAAGGTAGTGGTAGGACTCTTATTGATATAGTGTGAGGTGGTTTACCAGGTGGGGACTCAAAGCCCAGTCTACAGTTTGGAGGGCAGCAGTGTAACTACTACACTACACCATACTGTATTGTCCATGAGCACCTGAGTGCGTCCCCTTTTTTTGGCCAGTGTGAAAGACCTGCAATACACAACATATTGATTGTTGTTTCTGTTTTTTCAGGTAAAGGCCCAACTATGTTGCTCTACATACTGGTTGTCCTGTGTGTCGCTTCTTCTTTGGCTGAAGAACAAGAGAGTTTGGTGCCCAACCCGCACCCCTGCATGAATTCCAGCTTGAACAACGCTTGCGATAGCTTCCTGTTTAAGCACGTGAACCAATACGCTCCAACGACTTTGGACCGAGCCCAGTGGCAGAATTTCATCAGAAACGTAATCAGGACTTGCGATCGACCGGTCCAGTCTTTCCTTCCTTACGCCCAAAAACAACAAATCGAGAATGTGTGCTCTCCCTCTGGGGGTAAAGTATTAAGTGGTAATCTGTGTATTAGCACTACACAGTTCAGCATTATCAAAGTGAAGGTGAACAACAACTGTGTTGTGACCAGCGTCATCCTAGAGACCAAATACATCATCCTGGCCTGCGATGAGATCAGAGGCAGCTGCTGCCCGGTCCATTTTCAGACCAACCCGGGAAACACTGGCCCGGCTGGCCTCAACCAAATCTGTGCCGCGCCAAGACCTACGTGGTATGTGGCGTTGAGACGGAATCTTCTTGCTCTGAGTCTTCCTGCTCTGGGTCCTCCTGCTCTGGGTCTTTTGATCCCCACACTGCTGTTTGCAGTGCTTATCTGCTGCAAGTGCTCACCAAAAAGCAAGATGAAGAAACCATAATGCAAGAATTAAATGTGCCAGAAGTCTTGGGGCGTCTCCAGATGGAGGGTTTAAAAGATATTAAGCCCATAAAGACGTACATGATGTACAAAAAAAAAAAACAAAATCCATGATTATAAATTTTAAAGTGAATGTCTCCTGTGATTTATTAGTTTCGTCCTCTTGTAAAGAGTTACTGTTGCTGTTGGTATGGCTGGTGGCCAATAAGAGACTGTGTTCCTGACTTGTCGACCAATCAGAGACTGTGTTCCTGACTTGTCGACTAATGAAATGCTGTGTTAAACTTGTCGACCAATCAGAGACTGTGTTCCTGACTTGTCAACCAATCAGAGACTGTGTTCCTGACTTGTCGACCAATGAAATACTGTGTCTAACTTGTCGACCAATCTGAGACTGTGTTCATGACTTGTCAACCAATCAGAGACTGTGTTTCTGACTCGTCGACCAATCAAAGATCGCGTTCCTGACTTGTCAGCCACTCAAAGATTGTGTTTCTGATTCATTGACCAATCAGCGATCATGTTCCTGACTTGTCAACCAATCAAAGACTGTGTTCCTGACTTGTAGACCAATCAAAGACTGTGTTCCTGACTTGTAGACCAATCAAAGACTGTGTTCCTGGCTTGTCAACTAATCAAAGACTGTGTTACTGACTTGTCAGCCAATCAAAGACTGTGTTCCTGACTTGTCAACCAATCAAAGACTGTGTTCCTCACTTGTCAGCTAATCAAAGACTGTGTTCCTGACTTGTCAGCCAATCAAAGACTGTGTTCCTGACTTGTCAACCAATCAAAGACTGTGTTCCTCACTTGTCAGCTAATCAAAGACTGTGTTCCTGACTTGTCATCCAATCAAAGACTGTGTTCCTGGCTTGTCAACCAATCAAAGACTGTGTTCCTCACTTCTAGACCAATCAAAGACTGTGTTCCTGGCTTGTCAACCAATCAAAGACTGTGTTCCTCACTTGTAGACCAATTAAAGACTGTGTTCCTCACTTGTAGACCAATCAAAGACTGTGGTCCTGACTTGTAGACCAATCAAAGACTGTGGTCCTGACTTGTCAACCAATCAAAGACTGTGGTCCTGACTTGTCAACCAATCAAAGACTGTGATAAATAAATATGTAAATATAATAATGTCAACAAAAATATCCACAAGTACCTAAAACTAATAATAATAATAATAATATCCCCAAATATATGTATATATATGTATTCATTCAGTCTGTTCCTGACTTGTCAACCAATCAGAGATAATGTTCTTAACTTGTCAGTCTTGTCATCAAAGACTGTTATTCTGACTTGTCTGACTGTTTGATCTTAATCTGGTACCTGGGAGGCATTCACATACCCAACTTGTCCCAACCGAGGATGATGCTTGGTCACCTGTACTGGTCCCCAGACTCTTTACTGGTCCCCAGACTCTGTACTGGTTGTCCCAGCATGTCTCAGTGTAATGGAAGGGCTTCTAGCGGAGGCACAGGTTGTTGCCTTTCTCAGGCAGTTCCTCTCCTGATGGTGAACAAACTTGCTCCACTTGTTCTTCGTGGTTCTCATCCAGGAAACTCTTCACGACGCCTTTATCGCTGCAGGTGTTTTTAAGGGGTTCCACCCACAACTAGCGCTCAGTCCCGTATTCTCTAAGGGGCACAAATGGTGTGTATTGATCTTCTTCTTCTTCCTTTCATCGTTTTTCCCGGGCGTGTTGTATGGAGGTATGCGGGGGTTGTCGTTTACCTGCTGAGCGACATTCTTCCACGAAATGAAGGTCTTGCAGTAGAAACTTGTTCAGACCACCGTGACAGGTTTGTTACCTGGAGAACATTTCAACTGAGTTTCAGCAGCACACTCGAACACTGCTCTTCTCTCTGACTGGAGGCTTACCGGGTGAAGCTCCTCACCGACAGCTTTACATGGAGGTGGATCTTGTGTTCGAGCTCAAAACATCTCTGAACTTGCATCTGAACAGAAATTCATACCGGGTGAGAGGAAGTTAGCGAAGATCTGGTGAACTCCTGCCTCTCAGGCTGCTCTGGTAACGTATTGATTCGCTTTATATTAACATTTATTAGATGCTTACAGTTTACCTGTACACAGGTAGATGAAGTTAGTGTTACAGTCCCAGGTGGGGAATTAAAGCCCAGTCTACAGCAAGGAGGGCAGCAGTGGAACTACTACACTATACCAACCACATTATTACTATAACCTGGTTATAAGTATATGCATATGTGTGTAAGTCACTGTAGTACCACTTTGTACCTGAGACAGGTATTAGATGAGAACTGTAAATAATACTGGGTTGTTTAGGAGAAGCTTGGAAAGGGTTAAATAAACACACTGACGTATGGAAAAGATCTACTTACTCTATTAATACTGATTAATATTTAATAATAGCGTTTTACTGAATAAATGAAAGCTTCATGCCTGTAAGAATAACTTTCTAAATACAATAATAACATCAACAAGCGCCTCAAACATTTACACAGTACTGTACACTACCGCTCAAAAGTTTAGGATCACTTTAGAATTTCATTTCATGCAATTTTTATGCAATTCACAAACAATATTGTTTGTTAATAGTGGATCAGATGATTTTTAAAGAATATAAATGTTTATATTAAAGTCTATTTTTGTATAGAGGCTTATTTTACATATAGTTCTATTATCAGTAATTCTCAGTCCTCTGTCTAAATCTCCTGGTACGACCACCAATCCAAGTTAAGGATGTTATTGGACTAATTGGTTGTTGGGACACTCTTGATCAGCTGAAAAACATTCTACTAATAAGTGAGTATAAAAGGGAGAACAACATTCTAGGTTAGTTTAGTATCTGAAGATCAGCAGTTGATGACTTGCTGACCGACTCACAATGACCAGAAAGAAACAACTTTCTTTAGAGACCCGTCAGTCCATTGTTGTGTTAAGGAAGAAGATACTCCATTGAAACAAGAACATTTCACTCTGATCCCAAACTTTTGAGCAGTAGTGTAAAAAGTGAGGAATATTCCATTTTCCATGAGCACCTGGAACCTGCAATGCACAACATATGCAGTAGAGGGTGATATTGATTGTTGTTTCTGGTTTTTCAGGTAAAGGCCCAACTATGTTGCTCTACATCCTGGTTGTCCTGTATGTCGCTTCTTCTTTGGCTAAAGAACAAGAGAGTTTGGTGCCCAACCCGCACCCCTGCATGAATTCCAGCTTGAACAACGCTTGCGATAGCTTCCTGTTTAAGCACGTGAACCAATACGCTCCAACGACTTTGGACCGAGCCCAGTGGCAGAATTTCATCAGAAACGTGATCAGGACTTGCGATCAACCGGTCCAGTCTTTCCTTCCCTACGTGCAGAAAGAAGAAGTGCTGAACGTGTGCTCTCCCTCTGGGGGTAAAGTATTCAGTGGTAATCTGTGTATCAGCACTACACAGTTCAGCATTATCAAAGTGTACGTGTACAACAACTGTGTTGTGACCAGCGTCATCCTAGAGACAATACACATCATCCTGGCCTGCGATAAGGTCAGAGGCAGCTGCTGCCCGGTCCATTTTCAGACCAACCCGGGAAACATTGGCCCGGCTGGCTTCAACCAAATCTGTGCCACGCCAACCCCTCCAGTGTTTGTGGGGTTTGGACGGAGTCTTCCTGCTCTGGGTCTTCAGATCCTCACACTGCTGTCTGTAGTGCTTATCTGCTGCAAGTGGCTCTCAAAATGCAAGGAGAAGTACACATAGCGCAAGAACTGAATGGAATGCCCTCCGGTGCAGGGTCCGAACTGTGCCAGAGGTCTTGAGGCGTCGCCAGATGGAGGGTTTAAAAGACATAAAGCGCCTTAAGATGTACGAGATGTTCAAAAAAATTCATAAAATCCATGATTTTGTATTCAACACTGAACGTCTCCTGAAATGTATCCATTTTTTGCTGTTGTAAAGAGTTACTGTTGCTATTAGCATGGCTGGTGGCCGCCACCGACGCATTTGGTTGAGTCTCTTGACCAATCAGAGACTGTGTTACTGACTTGTCGACCAATCAAAGACTGTGTTTCTGACTTGTCGACCAATCAAAGACTGTGTTTCTGACTTGTCCACCACTCTGGGGACAGTTGTGGGCTCAGAAGGTTAGAGATCCAGTCTTGTGGCCGGAAAGTCGCTGGTTCGGTCCCCTGGGCCAACAGCACACGACTGAAGTGCCCTTGAGTAAGGCACCTAACCCTCAACTAGTGTGTATGTTCACTAGTGCATGTATATGTGGGTGTTTCACTGCCCCCTAGTGTGTATGATCACTAACATGTGTATATGTGGGTGTTTCACTGCCCCCTAGTGTGTATGATCACTAACATGTGTATAGGTGGGTGTTTCACTGCCCCCTAGTGTGTATGATCACTAACATGTGTATATGTGGGTGTTTCACTGCCCCCTAGTGTGTATGATCACTAACATGTGTATAGGTGGGTGTTTCACTGCCCCCTAGTGTGTATGATCACTAACATGTGTATATGTGGGTGTTTCACTGCCCCCTAGTGTGTATGATCACTAACATGTGTATAGGTGGGTGTTTCACTGCCCCCTAGTGTGTATGATCACTAACATGTGTATATGTGGGTGTTTCACTGCCCCGTAGTGTGTATGATCACTAACATGTGTATAGGTGGGTGTTTCACTGCCCCCTAGTGTGTATGATCACTAACATGTGTATATGTGGGTGTTTCACTGCCCCCTAGTGTGTATGATCACTAACATGTGTATAGGTGGGTGTTTCACTGCCCCCTAGTGTGTATGATCACTAACATGTGTATAGGTGGGTGTTTCACTGCCCCCTAGTGTGTATGATCACTAACATGTGTATAGGTGGGGGTTTCACTGCCCCCTAGTGTGTATGATCACTAACATGTGTATATGTGGGGGTTTCACTGCCCCCTAGTGTGTATGCTCACTAGTGCATGTATATGTGGGTGCCTTACTGCTCCCTAGTGTGTATGTTCACTAGTGCATGTATATGTGGGTGTTTCACTGCTCCCTAGTGTGTATGTTCACTAGTGCATGTATATGTGGGTGCTGCACTGCCCCCTAGTGTGTATGTTCAGGTTTTATTATAAGTGATTTGGAGCATGCAGTGGTCAGCACTGTCGCCTCACAGCACAACGATCCAGGTTGGATTCCCGGTCCAGGCTGTTTTGTGTGGCACACTTTCCAAAAGTTTAAACAGATTGTTTGAACACATGGTGTGATGGACTCCAGCAGATGTTAAGCTTAAACTGGCCCATGTTAGTGTCTTCTAATAGGACAATGATCCTAAACACACCTCAGAATGAACACGAAAAGAGTTTACTGACCACAGAAGGTTTACTATGGTCATCCTGTTCCATCCAAATCAGGTAAACCAGTGGGTTGAGCTTAAGAGGAGGGTCAACAAGCATAACCCTCAGAATATGAAGGATCTGGAGAGGTTCTGTATAAAGGAATGGTCTACAATGTGTTCTCAGAAATGTTGGTTTTGCAGAGGGAGGAGGAGCACAACACATTAAATGAACGGATGCCAACTTGAGGAACTTGAGGAAAATATCTATTTTGTGATATACCTTAGGATTGTTCTTTCAACTACTGCACTTCAAAGGAAAGATCGAAAGTATCAAAATGGTCTCGGAGAACGTGAATCTGAGAAACAGTAATGCGAGAAGAGGTGAGAACCTTGTGGTTAGAACATAAGCACCTAGTTAAACCACTGGATCAAACGTATCAAAATTGTGTCTGAGATCGTGAACCTGTAAAAGGTAAGAATTGAGAAGATTGTGGTTAGAACACAAACACTTAGTTAAACCACTCGATGTGGGTTGCAAGTAAACAAACAGCATCATCAGTTAATCTGAAGGTGAAATTAGAAGCAGGGGTTTTCGGTCAGTGGGACGATGATCAGGTGTGAGTCCTGTTCTATTTAAAGAACTGAGATCAAACTCTGATCTTCAAAACACATGCTTGTGGAAGAGTATCAGTACCAATACAGGAGATTCTGAGGAACCTCAGAACACCAGCTGTTGATGTTCATCAGGCTGGAAAGGTTTACAGAACCATCTCTTAAGAGTTTGGACTCCACAGTCAGACAGTCAGTCAGACTTGTAACCCCCCCAAGGGGTGGTCCACCAACAAAGATCACTACAAGAGCAAAGTATGTTCAAAAACCCAGGGTCACTTCTAAGCAGGTTCTAAAGGCCTCTTTCAGAGTGGCTAATCCCAATGATCTTGAGTCCCTCCATCACAAGAACACTGACCAGCAATGAGAAACTCACTACTGTCCAAGAAGAACATTACTGCTTACTAAATATCACATGGATGAGCCAGAGGAACTACAGGAATGTTTTGTGGACGGATTGGACCAAAGTAGATATTTCTGAATTAGAAGCTGGATAAAGGAAAAACACTGCATTCCAGCATAAGAACCTGATTATATCTGTGAAGCATGGTGGTGGTAGTATCATGGTTTGTGCCTGTGCTGCTGCATCGGGGCCAGAACAGCTTGAAGTATCTGATGGAACAAACAAAAACTACACCTTTAGTTACTGCTCATTTGTGGGTCTTTCTGTCTTCAGTTGTGACTTCAGTACGTGAAAAGCATGCTCAGTTGGATTGAGCATGAACACCAGAGCTGGACACCAAGATAGCCATGCAAAAAAGATCCCCACAGTGAAGTATGGTGGTGGATCTGTGATGCTGTGGGCTGTTTTTCTTCCAAAAGCTCTGGACAGATTGTTTAGGTACATGATATGATGGACTTCAGCAGATGACAATCTTAAACTGGGCCATGGTTGGGTCTTCCAGCAGGACAGTAATCCTAATCTCGTGTCCAACTCTGGTGTTCATGCTCAATCTGGAGAAGTTCTGTGTGGTGGAATGGGGTTCTATGGCTGGATGAGACCAAAATAGAGCCATTTGGCAAAAAACACCAGAGCTGGACACAAAGATAGCCATGCAGAAAGGATCCCCAAGTATGGTGGTGGATCGGTGATGTTGTGAGCTGTTTTTCATCCAAAAACTCTACACTATTTGGATTATTTGGATACATGGTATCATGGCTATTTAAACTCAGTCATGATAGGGTCTTCTAACAGGACAATGATCCTAAACACACCTCAAAATCAATACAAAAAGAGTTCACTGACTACAGAATTGAGGTTTGCCATGGTCATCCTAGTTCACAGATCTAAACATAAATCAGGAAAACCTGTTGAATAAGTTACAAGCATAACCCTCAGAATTTGAAGGATCTGGAGAGGTTCTGTATGGAGGAATTGGGTTTGGTATGTTGTCCAGTCTTATTAAGCACTATGAGACTCAGAAATGTTGGTTTTGCAGAGGGAGGAGCACAACACCTTAAATGAATGGATGCCAACTTCAAGAACTTGCGGAAAATATCTATTCTGTGACCTACCTTAGGATTGTTCTTTCAACTACTACACTTCAAATGAAAAAAATAGTCTCTGAGAACATGAACTTGTGAAAAGGTGTTCTGAGAAGAGGTGAGAACATTGTGTTTAGAACACAAACACTAAGTTAAACCACTGGATGTGGGTTGTAAGTGAAAGCTGAGCCCTCTGCTGGTGGCTGGCAGAGAAGTGAAAGGTGACTTTAAAATCTGTCTTGAAGCTACAGCTCAGTGGAGCATGATGCCTCATTTCCAGCAAGCGAATTTGCTAACCTTTAGGGAACAGTAGACCCCAGAATCTTGCAGATTGCTTACTCCCAGCAGAGGTCCAGAGAGCTTTAACTCAGAAATAAGAGTAACTGCCTTCCACCTTCACAGGATTATAGGACAGTATGCTTCTGACCAGATCACGACCCTGGAAACTTTTAGAGGATCTCGAATCCTGCCGCCAACCCACATTCAACAGGGCTTCGGCCAACCCAGGGTGACCTCTCGTCTTCCAAATAAGCTCATCGGTCAGTCAATCAGTCAGTAAGCAAAAATGACATATATATATATATATATATATATATATGACATATCCGCAGCATCCAGGCCAAAACAACACGCCTACTGAACAGCTTCTACCCACAGGCTGTCAGGCTCCTGAACAAACTGTGAGGCTGAAAGACCCCAATACCGTTCACTCGACCACTGCTACATTATACACTTTATATTATTTATTCTGATATCGCTGCTATGGACAATATCATCATATCACTAAGTCACTTTAAATAGATATAGATATATCTACTTAGAACCTGCCTATGCAAAATTTTTCACAGATGTCCCCCTGTATATCCTATGTTTATATCTTGTGTATTGTATAGTCCTTTATATATTTCAGTTATAACTATATGTATATTTTGAGCTTATTTTTACTTTAATATTGTCTATTTATTGTATGTTTGTACTGTTTTATATATATAATGCTGCCCTGCTGTAGAGTTTTTATCTGAGCCTCACCCCAAGCATTTCAATGCATGTTATGTCCTGACATGATGTGCAAATGACAAATAAACTTGAAACTTGAAACTATTCAGCGGATACTGTAGCGTATAGACTTTGGGAGACTTTGGGAGACTTGGGAATTTCACTTCTGTATAGTGTAGCTGGTATTCCAAGGACTTCTGTCTCAGGACAGTGTATCCTTTTCCTAGCAAATGCTCAAGCCTTTGAGACAACATTGTCGTCCACCACTTTCACCTTTCAGTTTCAGTTTACACTACAAACATCTTCCGTGTACAGTAAAGCATCAGCAGCTCTACAGGTCTAATTCAGGCTGGATAGGTTCAAGCCGAATCCTGAGTATAGTGGTTCTTTGAACTGTTGTTCACTAAATGAAGGAATTTACGCTTCTGATTGTTCTGATTCGTGTTGGGCGCTTAGTATTTTGTGAGGGTTTAAGAATGTGGTCACCAAGCCTTGTTTTAGTGTCATATGTTAATAGTTTTGAGAACATTTGGTCGAGTGGACAAAAGTGTTCAAGCAAATAAAAAACGGTGAACTTCATGTTCAGGATCAAACGCAGAACTGCATTCCTCCTTCTGGGATCCTTCTGGATTCAGTGGTTCTGTAGCTCTAGGGCTGAAGACACTACACTGCTAACGTCTTAGCAAGTGAACTCAATCGATCTAGTCAGTATTGCTAATATGTATGATAGTTGTGATAGTTGATAGGTGACTACTGAAAATAATCAGTCACATATACTTCAGACACATATACTTCATAACATGTTATATAACATCAGCATGTACGATATCTCTAAAATCCAAACACACAGGCTGCTGGTCGTCCAGACAGAAGAGTCTCTATGTTGTATTTACATTTCAGGGCTTTGGGTGACTTTGCATAGTTTCATATTTGCATAGTGCAAAGTCCACCCCTCCCTCTGGGTGGAATTACCTGCTCCAGAGTGAGAGTGAAGTATCACCTGTATTTGGACTGGCAGCATACCGGACACGCACCTCCATCCCATGCAACATGAGTTCTGCTCCACAGAGGGATTTGCGGATTTAGTACAAAGAAAGAACAGAAAGTGAAAAAAAATTGGATTCATTCCCACAAACAACTATCAGCCAGTTACGAGAAAATGGCTTCTGGACCTGTATCTGAGGAGGATCTCTCCTGTCCTGTGTGCTATGAAGTCGTTGGAGATCCTGTTCTTCTGACCTGTAGTCACACAGTGTGTAGATCCTGTTTGCAGAAGTTCTGGAACATTAAAGGATGTAGAGAGTGTCCGGTTTGTAGGAGAAGTTCTTCAATGGACATTCCATTAAACTTCTCTTCAAAGACCCCCACGGAAACACTCTGCAGCTTGCACAGTCAGGAACTCCAGCTGTTCTGTCTGGACGACCAGCAGCCTGTGTGTTTGGATTGTTGGAAGTCTAAAACACACGCCAACCACAGACGCTGTAGCCTTCAGGAGGCTGCACAGGACTACAAGGTAGGCCCAAATTCCGTACCGACTAACATCCTGTTTTAGAATTAGAGTAGGAACAAGACTGGGACGTGCTACGGCTCTACAGGGGGGAAAAAACAAGCCTAGACAAAAAAAATGTTTATTCAGGAGAAGTGGACCAACACCATAGAATTCAGTACCACCACTCTGGCAGAACAGGTTGGCTCACTATGCAAATGATGTGATCAAAACTGCTTATGAAGGACTCAGAAAAGATCACTGCGTCATAAGTGCATGCATGAAATGAGGATCCTGTTGCGCAGCAAAGAACTCTGTGGAAAAAAGTTCAGTATATATACAAACAGTATAGATACAGTATATGGGCGTGATCGCTTACTTACTTAACTAACCACTACACCACCATACTAACCACTACACCACCATACTAACCACTACACCACCATACTAACCACTACACCACCATACTAACCACTACACCACTATACTAACCACTACACCACCATACTAACCACTACACCACCGTACTAACCACTACACCACCATACTGACCACTACACCACCATACTAACCACTACACCACCGTACTAACCACTACACCACCATACTAACAACTACACCACCGTACTGACCACTACACCACCATACTAACCACTACACCACCATACTAACCACTACACCACCATACTAACCACTACACCACCGTACTAACCACTACACCACCATACTAACCACTACACCACCATACTAACCACTACACCACCATACTAACCACTACACCACCGTACTAACCACTACACCACCATACTAACCACTACACCACCATACTAACCACTACACCACCATACTAACCACTACACCACCGTATTAACCACTACACCACCATACTCACCACTACACCACCATACTAACCACTACACCACCATACTAACCACTACACCACCATACTAACCACTACACCACCATACTCACCACTACACCACCATACTAACCACTACACCACCATACTAACCACTACACCACCATACTAACCACTACACCACCATACTAACCACTACACCACCGTACTAACCACTACACCACCGTACTAACCACTACACCACCGTACTAACCACTACACCACCGTACTAACTACTACACCACCGTACTAACTACTACACCACCGTACTGACCACTACACCACCGTACTAACCACTACACCACCGTACTGACCACTACACCACCATACTGACCACTACACCACCATACTAACCACTACACCACCATACTAACCACTACGCCACCATACTAACCACTACACCATCATACTAACCACTACACCACCATACTAACCACTACACCACTGAACTAACCACTACACCACTGAACTAACCACTACACCACCGTACTAACCACTACACCACCGTACTAACCACTACACCACCATACTAACCACTACACCACCATACTAACCACTACACCACCTTACTAACCACTACGCCACAATACTAACCACTACGCCACCGTACTAACCACTACACCACCGTACTAACCACTACACCACCTTACTAACCACTACACCACCATACTAACCACTACACCACCATACTAACCACTACACCACCTTACTAACCACTACACCACCGTACTAACCACTACACCACCGTACTAACCACTACACCACCATAATGACCACTACACCACCATACTAACCACTACACCACCATACTAACCACTACACCACCATACTGACCACTACACTACCATACTAACCACTACACCACCATACTAACCACTACACCACCTTACTAACCACTACACCACCATACTAACCACTACACCACCATACTGACCACTACACCACCATACTAACCACTACACCACCTTACTAACCACTACACTACCATACTAACCACTACACCACCATACTAACCACTACACCACCTTACTAACCACTACACTACCATACTAACCACTACACCACCATACTGACCACTACACCACCATACTAACCACTACACCACCATACTAACCACTACACCACCGTACTAACCACTACACCACCGTACTAACCACTACACCACCTTACTAACCACTACACTACCATACTAACCACTACACCACCATACTAACCACTACACCACCTTACTGACCACTACACCACCATACTGACCACTACACCACCATACTAACCACTACACCACCATACTGACCACTACACCACCATACTAACCACTACACCACCATACTAACCACTACACCACCGTACTGACCACTACACCACCGTACTGACCACTACACCACCGTACTAACCACTACACCACCGTACTAACCACTACACCACCATACTGACCACTACACCACCATACTAACCACTACACCACCGTACTAACCACTACACCACCGTACTAACCACTACACCACCGTACTAACCACTACACCACCGTACTAACCACTACACCACCATACTAACCACTACACCACCATACTAACCACTACACCACCGTACTAACCACTACACCACCGTACTAACCACTACACCACCATACTAACCACTACACCACCTTACTGACCACTACACCACCGTACTAACCACTACACCACCATACTAACCACTACACCACCATACTAACCACTACACCACCGTACTAACCACTACACCACCATACTAACCACTACACCACCGTACTGACCACTACACCACCATACTGACCACTAAACCACCGTACTAACCACTACACCACCATACTAACCACTACACCACCATACTAACCACTACACCACCATACTAACCACTATACCACCATACTAACCACTACACCACCATACTAACCACTACACCACCATACTGACCACTACACCACCATACTAACCACTACACCACCATACTAACCACTACACCACCGTACTAACCACTACACCACCGTACTAACCACTACACCACCGTACTAACCACTACACCACCGTACTAACCACTACACCACCATACTAACCACTACACCACCATACTAACCACTACACCACCATACTAACCACTACACCACCGTACTAACCACTACACCACCATACTAACCACTACACCACCATACTAACCACTACACCACCATACTAACCACTACACCACCGTATTAACCACTACACCACCATACTCACCACTACACCACCATACTAACCACTACACCACCATACTAACCACTACACCACCATACTAACCACTACACCACCATACTCACCACTACACCACCATACTAACCACTACACCACCATACTAACCACTACACCACCATACTAACCACTACACCACCGTACTAACCACTACACCACCGTACTAACCACTACACCACCGTACTAACTACTACACCACCGTACTAACTACTACACCACCGTACTGACCACTACACCACCGTACTAACCACTACACCACCGTACTGACCACTACACCACCATACTGACCACTACACCACCATACTAACCACTACACCACCATACTAACCACTACGCCACCATACTAACCACTACACCATCATACTAACCACTACACCACCATACTAACCACTACACCACCGTACTAACCACTACACCACCATACTGACCACTACACCACCGTACTAACCACTACACCACCATACTAACCACTACACCACCATACTAACCACTACGCCACCATACTAACCACTACACCATCATACTAACCACTACACCACCATACTAACCACTACACCACCATACTAACCACTACACCACCATACTGACCACTACACCACCATACTGACCACTACACCACCATACTAACCACTACACCACCGTACTAACCACTACACCACCATACTAACCACTACACCACCATACTAACCACTACACCACCATACTAACCACTACACCACCTTACTAACCACCCAAACACCACCTCCATCCAGTATTGGTTCTGGTTCTTGTGAGAGTCTCCGTATTCTCAGAATCTTTAGACATTATGTAGTTTAGATCATCTTTTACTATTTGCCAGCTCAGTCTTTCACAGAGTGGTGACTCCTCCCTCTCTTTACTTCTGAAAGACACCGCCTCTCTGGGTGACTCCTTCTCCTCTTTACTTCTGAAAGACTCCGCCTCTCTGGATGACTCCTCCCCCTCTTTTGGACCTCTCTGAGTAACCCCTCCCCCTCTTTACTTCTGAACAACTCCGCCTCTCTGGGAGGCTTTTTTAATACCCAATCATGTTACTGACCTCTTACCAAATTAACCTAATTAGCTGTGAAACACCTGTGGATGTTCTCAAATCTGAAGCAGCTTGATGTTCTCCTCTCTCTCAAAGATCAAAGTACTGTTTATCTGATGTTTCAGACTAAACTCAGTGCTGATCTGAAGTCCCTAAAGGAGAAACAGAAGATCTTTAAAGACTCTAAACTGAACTGGGATCAGGCTGCCGAGCATATAAAGGTAAGAATGATGAATTTATTAGAGATTATGAGGGATTATGCTTCTTAAATCAGTCTAATCCTTCTAATGAATCATTTGTTAATTTGAGCGTCTCTTATTTCCAGACTCAGACGCAGAACACGGAGAGGCAGATTAAGGAGGAGTTTGAGAAGCTCCACCAGTTTCTGCGAGACGAAGAGGCAGCCAGGATAGCAGCTCTGAGGGAGGAAGAGAGGCAGAAGAGTCAGATGATGAAGGAGAAGATTGAGAAGATGGGCAGAGAGCTAGAAGCACTTTCAGATACAATCAGAGCCGTAGAGGAGGAGATGGAAGCTGAAGACGTCTCGTTCGTACGAGTGAGTATGTTTTGCTTGTTATGAAGTGAATTAGAAATGAATTAGAACCACATTCATTAATATCACCTTCACTGTGTTCCAGAACTACAAGACCACAGTGGAAAGGTGAGTGGAGCGTCTACTGTTTCTCTGTTTTCTGTGGTTCTGAGCTAAAAGCTTCAGCAGAACTGAGTCCTGAATGTTCTTCCAGAGCTCAATGCAAACTGCAGGATCCAGAGAGCCTTTCAGGAAAACTACTCAATGTAGCAAAACATCTGACCAACCTGAAGTTCACAGTCCAGGAGAAGATGCAGGAGGTTGTCCAGTTTTGTGAGTTGAGTTTGTTCTTTGTTTTCCTGCTACTTTGAGATGACCGTCGACTTGACTAAAAAGATTCTACCGGGTAGAGAAGGAGAAATGCTTTTTCAGGAGATCAACATTTGTCTCAGGAGAAATGAAGTATGTCTATATAAACATACATTATAGTATAAGAAAACAAAAACATGACAACATCACAAAACCACATGTATGTCATAATTACGAGCACACCTGCAGTTAGTAGTCTTTTCCTATATTGGTTTGGAAACTACAGAGCACTAGAGAACTCTGCTAGATCCTCCAGAGCCTCATATCTTTTCAGTAGAGGTTAGGTTAGGTCAGGTCAGGGGATTGAGAAGGCCATATTAAAACTTTATTTTGTGATTAGTTTTGTAAGCCACATTAAAAAAAAACTCCTGGTACTTCACAGAGGACACAATACCACAATACCATATATCCTTAAAGTATCTGGCTTTTCAATGACAAATATTGCAGGTCCTCCACCGTCCTCAACAGTGGGGAGGAGGTTTGGTCCTATATAACCACCCTACAACACCTACAACACGAGTGTTGGCTGCCTGTAAGCCCTTTTTAACAACCCCAATTCTAAAGAAGTTGTAAATGTGAATAAAAACAGATGGCAATGACTTGCAAATCTCATAGACCCAAATTTTATTCACAGTACCACATAGAACATACATTTCATGAAAATGATCTCATTGAGAACTTGATGGCAGCAACACATCTTGGGACAGGATCACATCCACCATCGTGTAGCATCAACTCTTCTTTTAACACCAGTCTGGGAAGTGAGCAGACAAGTTGCTGGAGTTTTGGGAGAGGGACCTTGCTCCATTCTTGGCTCATGTAGGATTCTAGCTGCTCTACAGTTCTGGATCTTGTGGAACACATTTCAGATGTTAAAAGACATTTTACCCCAAAAATGTTCCCAAAAAAATGTTGGGACAGGCGGCCACAAAAGGTAAGCGGGACTAATACAAAACAGCTAGAGGAGCAATTTGCTATTTAAGTCACATGACTGGGTATAAAAGAAACATTCTAGAGAGGCGGAAACTCTCAGAAGCAAAGATGGCTAGCGGTTAACCAAGCTGTGTCAAAAAATTCTGGAAAAATTAAAAAAAAAACATTTCTCAACGTACAATTGTGGAGGCTTTAGAAATCCCACCATCTACAGTACGTAATATCATCAAGAGATTTAGAGAATCTGGGAAAAATCCCTGTGTGCAAGGGACAAAGCTGATGGTCGGTATTGGATGCTGGTGATCTTCGGGTCCTTGGATGGCGCCGTATTAAAAGCAGGTCTGATTCTGTTCTGGACATCACTGCATGAGCTCAGAAACACTTGTCTGTTAACGCTGTGTGATCCACTGAAGCTGTATCTTGTAAAGTAGAAGCCACACGATCCAGAAGCGCCGACGTCTTCTCTGGGCCAAAGCTCATTTATCATGAACTGAGGCCGAATGGAAAACTCTTCTGTAGTCAGATTTAGAAATTCCCTTCGAAAACCATGCATGCATGTCTTGCGGACTCAAGAGGCGAGAGAGAGACTGTCTAGCTTGTATCAGCTCACAGTTCAGAAGTCTGATGGTCTGGAGCTGCATTAGTGTCTATGGCATGAGAAGCTCAAAGTCTAGAAAGACTCAGTGCTGAACAGCATACAGAGGTTTTAGAACAACATCTGCTCCATCCAGACCACCTATCTTTCAGGAAAAACCTTGAATTTTTCAGCAAGACAATACACCACATACTGCATTCATCCCAACAGCATGACTTCACAGAAGAGTCCAGCGGCTGAACTGAACTGCATCAAGTCCAGACCTTCATCGATAAAACATTTGGAGCATCAAGAAAGGAAAAGTCTGGTAAAGAAGACCCCGAACAGTTTAGCAGCTAGAATCCAAAACCAGACAAGAATGGAACAACATTCCTTTCCCAGAACTCAAGCAGTTGGTCTCCTCACCTCCCGGACATTTACAGACTGTAGTTAAAAGAAGAGTTGATGCTACTTATTTGATTAAAACTTTGTAACAACATCCTAACAGTGGATATTTTAGTTTTCAAACAGGCATAATGTGTATGATCAGGTGTTTCCTCAGGTTAGATGCATCTAACCAGGTGTTTCCTATGATAAATCTATTAGGATTTTATTTTTATATTATTATTTATTTATTTATTTATTTTATTTTTTTTAATGTTTGTTTTATTTTACTTTTATTTTAGTTTTTTTTTATTATTATTATCTTTTTAATTTTTATTATTTATTATTTGTATTATTTTATTATTATAATTATCAATTTTTTATCGTGATTGTTTTATTGAGTATTTTTTATTAGCATTTCAACTTTTTATTATCTTGGTGTATGTATTGGTTTATTTTATATTCTTTTATATTCTTTTATAATAATTTTCTAACATTTTTTACATTGTATTTTTAATGCATCTATATTAAATGTTTATTTAAAATTGGTATTTTATTTATTATTTTTGCTCATTTTGTTTTCAATCCCTTTTACTGTATATGCTCGGCTGCATTGAAAATGAGGGTCATCCCTCAATGTATTTCCGAGAATAAATAAAGGTTGATTGATTGATTGATAATACATTTGATCAGGTGTTTCCTGAGGTAGATACATTTGATCAGGTGTTTCCTGAGGTAGATACATTTGATCAGGTGTTTCCTGAGGTTTGATCAATTTAATCAGGATTTACCTCAGGTTAAATGTGTTTGATCAGGTGTTTCCTCAGGATATACAGGGGTTGGACAATGAAACTGAAACACCTGGTTTTAGACCACAATAATTTATTAGTATGGTGTAGGGCCTCCTTTTACGGCCAATACAGCTTCAGGTGGTCTTGGCAATGACATATACAAGTCCTGCACAGTGGTCAGAGGGATTTTAAGCCATTCTTCTTGCAGGACAGTGTTCAGGTCACTACGTGATGCTGGTGGAGGAAAACGTTTCCTGACTCGCTCCTCCAAAACACCCCAAAGTGGCTCAATAATATTTAGATCTGGTGACTGTGCAGGTCATGGGAGATGTTCAACTTCACTTTCATGTTCATCAAACCATCTTTCTCCAGTCCTGCTGTGTGTATTGGTTCATTGTCATCCTGATACACGGCACCGCCTTCAGGATACAATGTTTAAACCATTGGATGCACATGGTCCTCCAGAATGGTTCGGTAGTCCTTGGCAGTGACGCGCCCATCTAGCACAAGTATTGGGCCAAACCATCACTGATCTACCCCCATGCTTCACTTTGGGCATGCAACAGTCTGGGTGGTCTGCTTCTTTGGGGCTTCTCCACACCGTAACTCTCTCGGATGTGGGGAAAACAGTAAAGGTGGACTCATCAGAGAACAATCCATGTTGGATGTGGTTGGTCCTTCTTGGTGGTATGCTGACGTTACCCTGGATACCGTGGCTCTTGATACATCACAAAGACTTGCTGTCTTGGTCACAGATGCACCAGCAAAACGGGCACCAACAGTTTGTCCTCTTTTGAACTCTGGTATGTCCCATAATGTTGTGTTATTGTAATATTTTGAGCTAAACTGTGCTCTTACCTGCTAACTGAACTTCACACTCTGCTCTTACTGGTGCAATTAATGAAGACTGGACACCAGACTGGTCCAATATAGCCATGAAACCTCCCACACTAAAATAACAGTTTCATTGTCCAACTCCTGTATGTGTTTGATCAGGTGTTTACTCTGGTTGGATGTGTTTGATCAGGTGTTTACTCTGGTTGGATGTGTTTGATCAGGTGTTTACTCTGGTTGGATGTGTTTGATCAGGTGTTTACTCTGGTTGGATGTGTTTGATCAGGTTAGATGTGTTTGATCAGGTGTTTGATCAGGTTAGATGTGTTTGATCAGGTGTTTGATCAGGTTAGATGTGTTTGATCAGGTGTTTGATCTGGTTAGATGTGTTTGATCAGGTGTTTGATCTGGTTAGATGTGTTTGATCAGGTGTTTGATCTGGTTAGATGTGTTTTTTAGACCTGATGCATGTTCCATATCTGTATTGTAGGTCCTGTAACTCTGGACCCCAACACGGCTCATTCTAATCTCATCCTGTCTGATGAACTGACCACTGTGAGACTTGGTGATGAGAGACAGCAGCTTCCTGACAATCCAGAGAGATTTGATAAACAGTATTTTACTCTTGGCTCGGTGGGCTTTAACTCGGGGACGCACTGCTGGGACGTTGAAGTTGGAGATGGTAAATTCTGGGGTCTGGGAGTGATCACAGAGTCTGCTAGTAGGAAGGGAAACATAGACTCCAGGAGTGGAATATGGGGCATGCTGTTGTATAATGGTGTATACGCAGCAGGTGCTTCACCAGACTTTGCCCCCATCCCAGTACAGGTTAAACCCCGGAGGATCACAGTGCGACTGGACTGGAACAGAGGAAAACTGTCCTTCTACGATTCTCCCACTAACAAACTCTTACACACTGAGAAACACAGATTCACTGAGAAAGTCTTTCCATTGTTGTATGTTAACGATACTGAGTCATATCTGAAGATTCTACCTGTACAATCCTTTGCATCACCTGAGCAGCACAAGTAAAGCTGCTACTGCAGATTCACATGTATTACTAGGAAAGCACACATTAACGCTTTCTATTCACAAAGCTGACAAGGGACACATGTGGTGGACCCTGAGATTCCTATTGTAGGGCCATATCCTCTCCATCGGTGCATTACACTGTCACACTGTTGGAGCATGGCACCTCCTAGGAGCCTCTTGGCATGGCCACGCCCCTGGAATTTTAAATTCCTTAATGAAAAAATCTGATTTGAATGAACTGGTTCTGAGTCAGATGTAAAAACACGTTCAGACTTTCAACTGGTCTTGTACTTTAGACTGAAATCATTTTGCTCTGAACGACTTAATTATGCACCTTAATTATGTTTTCTTATTAACACACTTTACCGACTGTTTGAGTACCGACTGTTTCAGTACTGACTGTTCTTAATGTTCCACAATGATTTTGGGACACATTTACTTTACAACAACGCTAACTGCTAATCATTTGGCCATTAAGGGACTTCTCCTTGTTCATGTCATGAAACTGCAGAAGAAATTCTAAATAAATCAAATTAATAATTTATAATCAATATGTACATTTCGTAAACACTCTGTTTGGGAGGGTGGCAGGCCTGTCCAACACCCAATTCATTCCTTTAACTAATTTTAATTTTGGAAATTTAGTTTTAATAAATGTACCAGTTATGGGAATTCTAATAAAAGTATTTGTTCTGCTGCATTTATTACACTAAAATTTAAGCTTAGTTTGTTCTGTAGGCACTTCTTGTCTATTCTTATATCAGTGCTGTGTTATTAAAAGAACATATGTTGTTATTGTTGTTTTCATTATTATTATGATGATGATTACTATTTAAAAATAGTAATCAGATATTGTATTATTATGATTTAGCAGCATCTTCTCTGTCTGGTGTTCCCTAATCCTACACATACGTGACTCGTTAACTGAAGTCTGATTTGAAAACATATTCAGAGGGAACTAACCTGTAAGACCTCCACCTCTGGGTCTGATCTGCATGGTTGCACATTAACATGACTACGCTCACCGTAAAAGCGTTGAAGTTTGCTTCTTCTTCTTCACCAGCTCAAGGTTTTGTTCCATCTTAAGCCATGCGACATAATGCTAATGCTGTACCCTATAAGGTGGAAGGCAGAATTCAACTTAACCCTTTAATGCCAAGTGAATCATATTTAATACACCAGTTTTCGAAAGCAGTAAATCACTGTTATCATTGTTTTCCTAAAAATAGGTGATGTTCTAAGTTAGAAATGACTAAACATTTCAAATAATCTCAGAATATAAAGGGTTAAAACATTGTGTTCTGAATTCTTTCATTTGTTAGCAAAAAATTCCAGACCACACCTGGCAACCCCATGGCTCCTGCCCCCCTTGACCCTCCCTCACGTCTCTGACAGCATGTTTGTTTTGGTTTCCCTCCTCTTATGCTCCGCCCCTTTGTCTTGCCCCTTACCTGTGTCTGAGCCATTGCACCACCCTGGAATTGTCCCAATGTGTTTCTTATTTGCCCGTGTATTTATACCCCTTGTGTTTATCCTATTCCCTGGTTGCCATTGTTACTTCTTTGTCCGTGTGTGTTTTCCAATTCCTGTTTGGCAAATTCACTCCTAAAGTTCTGTCCTTTGTTTAGTTCTGTTTATCTCTTCTTGGTTTTATAGTCCTGAGCGCTTCTTTGGCTATTTACCAGTTTTTGTTTCTCATGTGTTTGTTAATTTAATGTTTGTATCATGGAAACCAATAAAAACCTCCAGCTCCTGCTACCTTGTCTCCTTCACCACCAGCCACCGAATGAGTGTTAAAGCAGCATGTGAGATGTCCAAACACTCTAGACTACCCAGAAAGACAGAAAGCTTGAGGTAAAATGCAGGTAAAGAGGTCAGTATATGGTAGATGTTGGAGGAAATCTAGATTAGTCCAGTTTCATGTTGGGGGAGGGTGGTCAGAAGGTGGTGGAACAGTTACTCTGGTACCATCTGCTAGATAAAAGTCTATGATAGGGGTTGACTATAACGTTGACACCTTTCTGAATGCAGCACTAGTGGTGGGAGGTGTATAAAGAGTTCCCCAACCAGACAGCGAGGCAGCTGGTCAGAGAACTCTCTACCCAGTAAGTAACGGGTGAGGGGGCCTATCTTTAGGCTATGTCCCAAATATATTGAAAGCCACCATATTGGAACAAGGGCAAGTTAAATGGGGAGGTGGTCGTGTAGCAGATCAAAGAAGACCAGAATTGATGCAATCAGATTTGCAATATCTATTGTGGTTCAAACGTTACCAACAAAGAAATTTGCAACAACAACCACACTGAACAACAACCACCTTCCCATTGGAAAAACTTGCCCTTGATCCAATATGGCGGCTATCAAGATGGTGGTGATGTTCAGGACATAGCCTAAAAGGTAGGCCCCCTCATTCGTTACTTGCCGGGGTAGATGTTATTTTCCCTTTTGTTTCTGAAATAAAAGGGTGTCCGGAGACTTTTGACACACCTGTACTAGCATCAGAAAAGCTGCAACCACACGAGTCACTCTCTTCAGCCAAGGTGTCGTTCAGGGCTGCTGCAGAAACATGGCGGTGGCAGCTTCTGTTAGAAGACGAGCTGATCATTCTAAGCTAACAAGAACACAAGAACTTGTAGTCACAGGTAATTAAACACAAATGACAACATATTTTTATATATTAAATTCCATTTGTTGTAGTAGATCCACCCTGAATGTTCATTGAAAGGACGTCCTCTGACTATCACGTCTTCATAGAACTCCAGCTGAATGAGACAAATTAATCTCAGATAAACTAAACCAAGGAAAACCAGCCAGATTCCCAAAACTGACTCTGAAAGAAAAACCTTCATAACCTTTTAACCTTCCCTTCTTCTCTCCATGTTTTCACTTGTAATGGCATACCAAGAGGGCGCCGTTCCCACATACTATGGGCTACTGGCATGAGGCTCTGGTTGTAAAAGGTAAATCTCATGTTTTTCCCTTTGAAAGGTCAGAATATGTAAATGAATTACTGACACAGAGTAACAGAGTCTAGATTGGAGGAGTTGTTTTGCTTGGTTGGTGCTCATTTTGCAGAAGAGATGATCGTAGCTTCTATAAACAGCGGATCATGAAACAGTTTGGGGAACTCGAATCCTGAGATTTCAGCAATCATCATGTTGTTGGACGATTTGACGCATAAGATGACCCTGGTTTAACCCCTACGTTACCACAGAAATACACTTGGATTGAACATTTATAACTTCTCTATGTGTTGTTGTGCTATTATGCAACACTTTCTTCATCAGCTCATAGTACCCACTTGGAATTCTTCTGACTCTCCTCTGTCTCTACACACTCCACACAGTTTGCTCTGTCGTCCTCAGCACTTAGCAAAACACACATACGCCCATGTTTACCAACCCTGTTCCATGGGGACAGAAAGGAACGGGTCAAGGTTAGAGTTAGTGTCCTATAAACATTGAGTATACTTTCACTTTCACTTTTAATGTACTTGTCAGGCATAAAGAGGGTAAAATAAGTATTGAACACGTCACCAGTTTTCTAAGTAAACATGTTTCTAAAGATGCTATCGACATGAAATTCTCACCAGATGTCAGTAACAATCCATCCAATCTACACATGCAAAGGAATCAAACCATAGATGTCCATAAAGGAAGTTATGTATAATAATAAGAAATGACAGGGTATAAGTTCTGAACACCTGAAGAAAGAAAGTTGCAAACAGCCAAGGAAAGTCATGACACTAGCTGAAATGTATCAGTAACCAGAAAGCAATTGTGAGCATTCCCGCTCAGCACCACCAGAGGTCTTTGTCCCCCAAGTTCTAGTAGCCTAGAACACACTGCAGCTGCCCCTCTCATTTCCACTACCTGGCTCATTATCCCCTCATTATTTAGACCCCTCACACACAAACCCTGTTTGTTCAAGCCAAGCCTCTTGTTTCATCAAGTCCAGCCGTGCCATGTCCAGTGAAGTTCTGCCAAGTCAAGCCGAACCAAGTCCGTCCAAGTCAAGCCAATCTCACTGTACACCCAGCCAGATCCAGTCAAGTCATTGGTTCTCTATCAACGTCAAGCCAAGTATACTCAGGCACGCTATTCTAAACCAAGTGTAGCCTACCTCCTGTACGGGCAATAACACTGGAATAACTGCTTGAATACAGGATAACAATCTTTAATCACCTGAGACTTAAAACTACTAGAACAGAAACTGAAACGGTCAATGAACCAGTTAGGTTCACTCTGGGAGCAGTGGAAATGAAAGACACAAGGCTGGGCGTATGGTAAACTGAGAAGTGGATCTCTTGGTGGTAAAAAAACAAATATGGATCTCTAACCTTTTCAAGTGTCACTTGTTATTCAATGCTAATAGCTGCGTTTTTCTGTTTCAGGTTTGCTCACTCAGTCTCCAGATAACTACTTATTATTAGGACAAAATTAATTTTATAGGTACTTGTAGTTTCATTGCGGTTTCGGGATAGTGGTGGTGGTAAGTATGGTTAACGTTTGAAAGCTTTAGATGGGTATTTAAGGTAAGTATTATAGTTAGCAGTTCAACGTCTATTTGGAATATAGTGGTTAATATCAACCCTGAAAGTTTGTTTAGTTTTAGGTTTAGTATCACAGTGACTTAAAATGTTACATCCCAGAATAACCTCTTACCTTGCAGCTGCAAACATGACTTATAACATAAACCCAATAACAATCAAAAAGATCAATAATAAAACAAAGAGAATCAAAAACAACCGTGTGTGTGGCCAGGTAGTGCCACTGTTTCCCCACACAGGAAGTCCAAAAGCTCCAGATTATGGAGAACCACGAGAAGAACCGTGAACGTGAACATGCGCTGGACTCTCTCCTGAGAACGTTTAGCGTTAGCGTCAGCTGCTTCTCCTCGTTTGTGGATCCTGAAGGTGAAAGTAGAGTCCTAGTAGTGAACATACTACTCACTAATAAAGGAGTGTGAAGCTCAGAGACACTCCCGTTCAGTGTATCTAGCTGTTTACTGAGTGTGAATGTTTCCTGCTAGAAAGCGGAGCTCCTTTAACAGACACTCTCCTTCTCCGTCAACACCAACACACAGCTTCACAACAACTCCAGCACTGTGTCACTCTCTCCTCCACCCTCTCTGTTCACCATTTACACTAACGTGGTGTGTGATGTCACCGCTGATGTCAGAAATGTTGAGTTCTAGTTCAAACTGTAAAGACTGAACAGTAGCATGTTTAGTAGCTAGCTGTGCTCGAGCGTGACGACCGGTTACTGCAACCATTTGACGTCACTACCCGCTGATCACGTCAGTAGATACAACAATGTAAGTAGAAAATCTAATAAATCTGATACTTTTAGTGATTTTAATGTGTCTTAATAATTTAGAGTCATTACACCATATTAAGGCTTACTTGTGTTTCCAGCTGGAGTTCCCTTTAAAGTCCTGTCGCGTCCAATAAAAGTGGCCTGTTCATGTAAACACGGTACCTTCAATGTCTAATTAATTTTTTTTCTCTCTCTTTTACAAATACAGACAGTATCGTCAACTCATACAGTCTCAGTACATTGCATTATCCAGGCTTAGGCTTCAGTAGTACACTCAGTTAAGATAAGTTAGCCTGAGCTCGGGCAAACATCCATCTCTGCTCATCTTCTACTCTGTTCAGTCTTACCACCTGAACATCTCCCCTAGGCTCCTCTGGTTTCCTGGCTACCGTCCCTTTGCATTGCCTAGTACTCTCAAAACATTTCACTGTTGTACTCAATAAACAGCCTGCTTATGGATCTTTCCTGTGAATCCTTACAGCAATCCTGCCACTTAGTACAAATTAATATCAACTGGTTTAACTGATGGCCTATAAACAGGTGTCTCATTACCAAGGTGCCACACAAGAAACATCTCATGATGGGTAAAAACCAGTGAAAGAAAAGTTGCTAGAAAAAAAAAAAAAGCTGCTAGAACGGCCCAGCCAATCACCGGACCTGAATCCAACTGAGGATCTATAGAAGGAACTAAAGCTCAGAGTTCATAGAAGAAGCCTACAGAACCTTCAGGTGGAGTGTTTGAGTGGAAGAATGGGCCTGAATCACACTTAAGCACCTCCATTCAGGAGTCGTCTTGAAGTTTCACTCCCTGGTTCGTTTCTCATTGCTACACAGAACTTACTCAGAATAAATAAATAAATAAATAAGTAACCAAAGGAGGGATCAGCTCTGAATGAATTGCAAAAATGGAGGTCAGATATTGTTGTAATAATTAATGTTATCTTTTATGGTAAAGGTAATTTTTCCAAAATTGAATATTCAGTTACCAGATTGTACCAGTGCTCTTTTTGATAATTTTGTTATTTCCAGTTTAGTAAGATGATGTCTTTAGCCACTGTTGTAGAGATGAGGATGAATGTTTGCAGATGTTTTGGAGATTATCTGTTATAGTGGGACAGTGTGTACAGGTGTTGGAGTCAGTGAAGCCCATCAGATGCATATTCTCGATTGTGATGTGTGTGCTGTGTAATATTTTATATTGAATTATCTCTATTATACATGTTATTATATAATATATGTATTATATAATATATCTGTTATATAAATATGTTAGAACTTGATGACAATTTAAATGTGTTACTTCAAATTACTTGCCAATTATTTCCGATTTAAGTCTGAAGGTGTGAAGTCCATTTGTCTGGTCGTGAAATGGTGTTGTCATCATGTGAGAAGAGTTTATAGATTTGGGAGGGTCGTTTCTTGGGTTTGAGTGAATTTAATTTTAATAATAAAGAGGAAGTCGTTTTTTGAAAATTGTGGATATCAATGAACTTTTTTTTGATAATTGGCAGTTTGGTGGTAGGTTATATGTCTGTTTCAGAAGGTCGAAGGTCTTGAGAGACAATTTATTATTTAAATATTAAACAGTATTAATACAGTAAGTAGTGCTTTTACAGATCCTTTTTCTATTTCTAACCAGCTCCACTTTATTATTTATTGTTTTTTTATTATCTTACATATTTCTTGTTTTAATTATTTATTCTTTATATATATTATTTATGTATTATTTACAGTATTCTTATTACTATTCCTTTAAAATCTATTTCTGTTTACTTTTTTATTACATTTTGTAATCCTTTTAAAGGAACTGTTTTACATATTTGTTTACATATCTGTCCTTTTCTAACAGAGGGTCTCAGAAACAGAGGTAAGATCCATATGCAGGTTTATTTAGACAAGAGTTAATCAGAAAAGCGTGGTCAAGAGCGAGCAGAGGGTTGACATCGTAGATCAGACCGTGTAGATCAAGCCGAAAGGGGCAGGGACAGAGCAGAAGTCGAGGAAGCAGAGCAAGCAGGTTTGATTACCAGGGTATTAGTCCAATGGAGCCAGGTAGGTATTCTAGAGGCTGAGACAAGAGCAGAATCCAGGAACCAACAGGGCTAAGCAGACACGGGAAAACTGGCACTACTTCACAGTGAAGTGAGGGAGTGAGGGGATCATGAAGGGTGCTGGTGATGAGGGACAGGTGCAGTGAGTCCATGGCTGATTAGTACTCCGGGGACTGAGACCTCTGGTGGCGAGAAGTGGGATTTTTATGTTGAAGTCTTTTTAACTGGTTTATTTTCTGGGTTCAAGCTTATTTGTTCTCTTAATTCTTGTTTATGTTTATGGTGTGTTTTTAGTTTTCAGATTAAAATCCATTTTCATTTCTTTAAGCTGTAAATGCTTGACTGTGTTGAAAATCAGGATCTCCTTCTTAATGTATTTCTCACTGAAAATATAGGTTGATTGATTGATTGGTTATACTAGGTTGGTGCCAGGTCGTATGTGTTATAAACAACAAATATAAAAACAACAAAAAATTTATTCAAATTTTTATTCAAAATTAAATCAAATTAAAAAATTACAAGCAGACAAATTAATGATCAGTGAATTCCTTATATACCCTCCCTGTCCAAATAATTTCATTAGTCTATTTTCATCCATTTTTATTTTTCTACCTCATTTGAACACGGCAGCTGCTGTTTATATTGCCTGAAAATTCCATGATGAATGGACCAATAGAAATACTCCAAACGAGCTTGGGAAAACGTTTGGTTCCATTGACTTCCATTGAATGTAAAGGAAGTTTTTGGCCTCTCCTGTAAAGTTACTTGATTTTCTTTGGACAGCGACCGTATAAGTTCACTGGTGAACAGGTAGAATCTTCAGATATGACTCAGTATCATCAACATACAAGAATGGAAAGACTTTCTCAGTGAATCTGTGTTTCTCAGTGTGTAAGAGTTTGTTAGTAGGAGAATCGTAGAAGTACAGTCTTCCTTTGTTCCAGTCCAGTCGCACTGTGATCCTCTGTGGTTTAACCTGTACTGGGATGGGGGCAGCATTTGGTGAAGTACCTGCTGCGTATATACCATTATACCACATCATGCCCCACATTCCACTCCTGGAGTCTACGCTTCCCTTCCTACTAGCAGACTCTGTGATCACTCCCAGACCCCAGAATCTACCATCTCCAACTTCAACGTCCCAGCAGTGCGTCCCCGAGTTAAAGCCCACCGATCCCAGCACAAAGCGCTGATAATCAAATCTCTCTGGATTATCAGGAAGCTGCTGTCTCTCGTCCCCGAGTCTCACAGTGGTCAGTTCATCAGACAGGATGAGTATAGGATGAGCCGTGTTGGGGTCCAGAGTTACAGGACCTAAAAGAAAACATATAGAACATAGATCAGGCCTATAAACACCCCTATAGTTCAATATCTGAAACAGCTAGAAGTCTAAGGGTGTTTTCACACCTGTAGTTTGTTTCTCTGGTCTGGATCAGTTAATGAGTTTGGTGTAATTGGAGTGTTTCCTCCTCGGTTAAGTTTGTTTTCACAGGCAAAAACCCAAACGCACCAAAATGCACCCCAACAAACGACGTGAGCACGCCGTCTCCTCTGATTGGTCAGAGCTATGTGGCGGGAGAGTTAGAAAGTAAACACAGGGAGAAGATCCGGTTTTCTAAACTACTGCACATTTCTTGTAGAGCGTATCACGGAGCAGCGGCAGAGACAGCATCTGTTCATAGCTGTAATAATAATCTGATAATATACCAAACTACAGTCCACCTGCAGACCACCCAGCTCACTCCAAACATCAAGTAGACCACGTCCCTCACTGCTAGTCCAAGAGACACCTCGCTTCATTGTCCTCGCCCTGTTAGCTGCTACAGTTCTCCAGTTCTCTGTTTACGCCATCTGCCGTATCCCATAATGCAAAGCACACCTGGCTGCAGGAGATGTTTAGATCAAACTTGTGGAGTACATCTAATACTTGGGTCGGATCGAGGTCGGATAAACGAAGTGCTCCAGCGTTTGTTTGGAACCAAACCGAGACCACCTCCTCTCGAGGGTCTTGGTGCGGTTGTTTTGGTCCACACCCGAGTGCGATTACTGTTTACACACCTGCCAAAACGAACCGCACCAAATAAACCAGAGTCCGTTTAAACCGGACCTACTAGTGCTGGTGTGAAAACGGCCTTAGTTTGCAGATGAAGGGGTCCCACTTTAGACTCAGTGTCTCTAATAACCGTGTAGTTGTAGCATGTAGCATGAACAACACATGTATAAACACTGTAACTACTAGTGATGTAGCCACTGTTACAGATGGATTACACATGTATATCAATTTCTTAATATATTCTCTCTCATGTAATAACACATTGAATTGTGTAATAACTTACATTAGAACAGCAGTTACACTGGAAATGCCTCTCTTCCTTATAACACTGGGAAGACAGGAGTCCCAGCCACAGACACTGGCTATGTTTATGTTTTAGATTTTCTCTGATTGAATTCATTCCGGTTCTAGATTAAGACTGAGGTGTTTATATACTCACTCTATGCAAAACTCTGAAAATCTCCATTAACATGCACACTACGAGCAATCAGATCCAAAATTACGCCGGCCATGCGTAGAGTATGTCTTGGTGTAAACGTTACCATGACAACAAGCATCAGGCGAGGTGAGTCACCAGCAGTTCGACCAGCAGAAGTATGGTTACCTGAGTCACGATAACATACTTCACATACTTATTAAAGAAGAGCCGAGAGTAAGACGTCACGTCCTGCAACACCGTTTTCATCCGTGTTAGCGAGGAGTCCATCTCCAGCGACTTCATCCAGAATTTAGTAAAAGGAGAAAGATGAACTTCCTGTTTTTAATTTGCTCTATAGTTCGAGTAAACCCACCCTCGTTCATTTGCTCATATACTCGTCTGAACAGCTCGTTATTGCTTTACAGACGTCCATCCTGCTAACTGTTTTTAAATCTTTTAAGGTTTGAATCATAAACTTTGTCTCTTCTGAAGACCAGTCTCTACCTCCCGCCATGTTGAAACTATCTCTATGACGCTACTGCACATGTGCAGAATGTACTTCAATTGGGAATGTAATCGGATACAGGTGTTTACACGGCTATTATTCTTCTAATAAACTGATTATTTACGGGATTACCCAGCTCGCTCAATTATATAGAAATTGTAATCGGAATGACCTTAACTGGACCAGTCTATTTGGATTGAGGTGTCTACATGGACGAATTCAATTCCGATTGAGCTATTAGTTGGATTATTAACAAATTATCAGGCTGCATGTAAACATAACCACTGATTCTATATCTCGGTGCTTCCTGGAGGACTGTTTATGTCGTCAATCCCTTTTCAAGACTTCTACACGCCATGCCAAATATCAGACTTACGATTGGAAGTTTTACGTATCTACTGAGTTTCCTTTTCTCAGAGTAGTGGGTGGTTCTTGGACACGTTTAGTGGTGAGTCTTCCTAGCTGCTAACTCAACATCCATATTGGTGCAGATGGCAACAGATGACAATCCTTCTTTTAGGAACGGTCTTTCCTAGCTCTGCAATTGGGAACCTGAATTTGTATATTAGGGCTTCTTTTTTCAGGGACCTCCTCTTCGCCCCAGTTATTTTTTGATTTGGAGACATGGGGTTAATAAGAGGGGAGTCCCGGCACCCAGGATGAAGGAGTGTTTTGAATCTTGTTGTATCCTGAGGGCTTTGAAATCGAAAGAAGAACTTTACAGTATTTGAACCGGGACGTCACAAGTGTACTCTTTTCTTTCACTTCAGTGCAGATATACTGATAATTACAAACACGAATCCAGTATCCCTGATAAACCATGGTCGAGGCTGCGTGCAGTGAAGCAATGGAAAGCGAAATGGGTGAAAAGTTGGTGCTCGAAAGTTTAAACCCTTTCGTTTAAACCCATTTTTGTATAAATGCGATCTACAACTTGAGATTCGGTTCACATACAGTTGGTTTGACGTTTTTCTTTAGAATTCACTGATATAACTCAGAATCTGTTGTTCCATCATCAAATTTTATATCAAATTTATTTGTATAGCGCTTTTAACAAGTGATGTTAGTGATTAGAAAAGTTCACAAGAGCATAAATAAGCCTAAGAAGAAATATCACCACAGATGGAAATCATAGAAATCATAGAACAAACATAGAAAATCTAAGCTATAGGCAACAGTGGTGAGGAGAAACTCCCTCAGAGCTGGAGGAGGAAACCTTGGGAGGAACCAAGACTCAAAAGTCAGGACCCATCCTCCTCTGATCAAACAACTGAAAGAGTACTGATATACTGACTGTACCTCCTTATACTTCTGTTCAGCTGCTCAGGTGTGCTTATATAATCATAATATGATATACCTAAGATGAATTATAGTACAGATGAAGAAGAGTCAGGGTGATGAAGACAGGTAATGAAGGTAGTGGAAACTAGTTAGAGTGATGACAGGCTGTCCAAACAGGTCCAAACCTGATACTATCACCACCATGTTTCACAGATGGTATCAGGTTTTTAATCTGGAATGCAGTGTTTTTCTGTTTTCCAAACAGACCAGACTCTGATAGATGCCTGTTCTTTAAATATAACAGGGCGGCCACTCACACTTGGTCATCATCCCATTGATTGAAAACTCTTATTTCACGTTTTTAGCCTCGCAGATGAAATATAATTTGTGTTTACACTACCGCTCAAAAGTTTAGGATCACTTTAGAATTTCATTTCATTCAATTTTCATGCAATTCACAAACAATACTGTCCATTTCACAATTAATGTAAGTGTATCAGATGATTTTTAAAGAATAAAAATGTTTGTATTAAAGTCTATTTTTGTATAAAGGCTTATTTTACATATAGTCCTATTATCAGTAATTCTCAGTTGAAAAAGCTGAAAAACATTCTACTAATAAGTGAGTATAAAAGGGAACAACATTCTAGGTTAGTTTAGTATCTGAAGATCAGCAGTTGATGGCTTGCTGACCGACTCACAATGACCAGAAAGAAACAACTTTCTTTAGAGACCCATCAGTTCATTGTTGTGTTAAGGAAGAAGATACTCCATTAAAACAAGAACATTTTACTGTGATCCCAAACTTTTGAGTGTATATCATTTGTTGAATTTGGTTCTCTTTATTGGTTCTCTATAAGTTTATGTGAAACTTATATATGACCTGTTTAAGTAGAAACCTTCATTCATCTAAGTATTTTAATCTAAATTACATGAATACTAGTTTCATTAAGCAGGACTTTAGATTTGTCTGATGTTTTAGCATATATTAAAAAACGAAAGAACAAGAACACAAACTCACCACACTCAACAACCTCCTGCATCTTCTCCTGGACTGTGAACTTCAGGTTGGTCAGATGTTTTGCTACATTGAGCAGTTTTCCTGAAAGGCTCTCTGGATCCTGCAGTTTGCACTGAGCTCTGGAAGAACATTCAGGACTCAGTTCTGCTGACGCTTTTAGCTCAGAACCACTAAAAAACAGAGAAACAGTAGACGCTCCACTCACCTTTCCACTGTGGTCTTGTAGTTCTGGAACACAGTGAAGATGATATTAATGAATGTGGTTCTAATTCATTTCTAATTCACTTCATAACAAGCGAAACATACTCACTCGTACGAACGAGATGTCTTCAGCTTCCATCTCCTCCTCTACGGCTCTGATTGTATCTGAAAGTGCCTCTAGCTCTCTGCCCATCTTCTCAATCTTCTCCTTCATCATCTGACTCTTCTGCCTCTCTTCCTCCCTCAGAGCTGCTATCCTGGCTGCCTCTTCGTCTCGCAGAAACTGGTGGAGCTTCTCAAACTCCTCCTTAATCTGCCTCTCCGTGTTCTGCGTCTGAGTCTGGAAATAAAGAGTCGCTAACATGGAGATGACTGTTTGTGGAACAACGTTCAGAATCATGATCTCCTTATTCTTACCTTTATATGTTCGGCAGCCTGATCCCAGTTCAGTTTAGAGTCTGTGAAGATCTTCTGTTTCTCCTTTAGGGACTGGAGATCAGCTCTGAGTTTTGTCTGAAACCAATAAATGAACAGACTCTAATTAAGAGTCAACGTCTCAATCTATCTCTTATTAAACTTGGTCTACCTCTCATTTAGACTTGGTGTTGGCTCAGTCTTTGCTCATTTGGACTAGGCCTTGACTCTGTTTCACTTTCATTTTTTACCTTCCTCGACTCTGTCTCAATCTTGACTCACCCTTGCTCTCATTTGGACTCGGTTTTGACTCAAGCTTACTCTCATTTGGACCCTTGATTTGACCTCACTCTTATTTAAACTCAGTTTTGACTCTGCCTCAACTTGTCTTATCTCATTTGGACTCTGTCTTGACATGGCTTTGCTCATACTTGGTCTCGGTCTTGACTCAATCTCATTCTCATTTGGACTCGCCTTAACTTGGTCTCGCTCTCGTTTGGACTCAGTCTTTACTCGGCCTTGCTCTCATTGGTACTGTGCCTTGATTTGACCTCGCTCTCATTTAAAGTCAGTTTTGACTCATCCTTGATTTGGTTTCTACCTCGACTTGGTCTCATCTCAGTCTTGACTTAGTCTTGAATAGTCATGGACTGGTCTTGGACTCTTCTTGGTCTTGACTACAGCATCAAGGAGAATACTGAACGGTGTATGGGGAATGGAAGTAGGGACAGTAGGACTTTTCTAACTGACTCTATTATCTTGTTTCCAAAGGCTTCCTGATATATGAAATTAAAAACCTACCTTATAGTCAAGCGTGATGTCTTTCAGGGTACAGAACCTGTGGTTGGCA
Source organism: Megaleporinus macrocephalus (assembly GCA_021613375.1). Classification (NCBI taxonomy): domain Eukaryota; kingdom Metazoa; phylum Chordata; class Actinopteri; order Characiformes; family Anostomidae; genus Megaleporinus; species Megaleporinus macrocephalus. The sequence goes on from CM038705.1 coordinate 3,306,856, forward strand.
TGTGCTTTAGAATCCCGGCACACCAAACACATAGGCTGGTCATCGTCCAGACAGAAGAGCCTGAGTTCCGAGCTGTGTAGACTGCAGAGTGGTTCATCCTTCCCTGAAGCTATCTGACTTTGCTCCTGTAAGAAAGCCTCACACAGGTTCTTCAGAGCCAAGTTTAGAGGAGGGTCCAGCGAAGACTTCCTCTTGCAAACTGGACACTCTCTGAATCCTTTGGTCTTCCAGAACCTCTGCAGGCAGGATTTACACACACTGTGACTACAGTACAGAAGAACGGGATCCCTGAAGAGTTTCCAGCACACAGGGCAGGAGAGATCCTTCGCCAGTAAAGACCTATAAGCCATTTCCTAACTGACCGACACCTCCGTCGTCAGCTTTTCCTCAGAAATGATCTACTTTTAGAAGTTAGAAGCGTAGAGATGTTCCTCCCTTGTGTTTGAGTTGTTGATTCCTTGTCGCAACAGAAAGCTGTGGGTGTTTGAGTGGAGAATCTGATGGAAGTACTTATCAGACCTCCTACCTGGAATGTAGGTGCATCTTTGGTATGCAGTCCAGGAACATTCTGAAGCCTGCCATTGTGGTTTGACCCTCATGGCCCTCTGAAGCAGCAACAACAGAAAGAGAAAATATGTAGTTTTGTTTTGTGTGACTTCTGATTGGCCTCCATTCATAAGTATTACATAACATTAGCAAACATGTCCATGTTAAAGATTGGGTCCCCTTTAGGCAACCCAGTAGGGCCTCACAAAGATTTATCCATTGGCTCTATATGAGCCCTGTGTGTATATGAGCCCATGTGGTCCACTGATGAAGGCAACCTGGACTGCAAGTAGGGCCCATGTTTACAATTATCCACTGGCCCCACAGTCTACACAGAAGTAACTGTAACCCTGCTGGGACCACAAATGTAGCCTAACTGGGAAATGCAACAGTGACCCAAGTGGCGCCCACAACTTCAGCTTCCCCACAAAGGCAGCCTAAGAGTATGCCATAACTGTAACCCAGCTGGGGCTCATGTATCACCAATGAAAAAGCCATTACAAGCTGAGATACAGTTATGGGACCCAGTTTGGTCACTAGTATGGGACCTAGTTAGGTCACACGTATGGGCCCCAGGTGGGTTACCAATGTGGGGCCCAGTAAAGCTACAGTTGTGGGCACCATTTGGGTCACTGTTGTGGGGGTACAATGCAATCCCTCTGCAGGAGTATCACCCCAGTAAACCGACATGGCACCTGTTTCCTGTTTCACTGGAGGGGGCAGTTAACATAATAATGTGTTATGGGACACGAGGGGGATTAGAGTTAGGCACAGAGGTGGAGACCCAGTGGGTTTGAAGGGGAAAAAGGTGGAGTATAAACCACCACAATAGGCGTGAAGATGGGTTGTGTGTGTACAGCTTTTATGAAAGTGTACTGTGTGGCGTAGTGCACAGGGAAGTTGTGCTTGTTCAAACCAAGGTTCAAACCCCTGACCTTGCTTGCAGCACCAGAGCACAGCGGCTGCCTCAGAGCATGGCTGGTAGTTGATGCAGGCAAGGTGTAACAGGTGGAGAACACTAAATCAGAGCGCTGATCTATTTCTTTTTCTATTTCTTTTTCTTTTTGTGCTCTACATGTTACCTTACCAATCTGACCGTGAGTAAGCAAGACGCTGCCCTGCTGGTCTCCTGGGTTTTTAAAGGCCATTTGGTAGCGGCAGATGGTTCAGCCTGATTAGTGTCCCGCCTTCCTGCATCTCAGCACCCTCTGCTGGTGGTCGGGGGTACTGGTTGCCCTCTTGTAATAATGTCCATAACTTACTTATCAGATTAAAGTCTCTTTTACGGCGAGTCTGGTTCTACTGTGAGTCCACATGAGGGCGCTCCATAGCCACTAGCAGGTCAGTACAATACAACCTGCTATGATGTTTTCATGGTGTCGATCTCAGTGGTGTGTAACAGGGTTTATTTTATAATATTGAAATATCATACAGTCTTTTATAAAGTCTAATAAGAGGAATCTGTGTACAAAGCAGGAATTTAAGAATAAAAATATCAAAAAGGAGACAAAACAACTAAATATCTGCTGCATGTTTATTTATTCAGTAGTTTATAGCATGTACAGTACACGTACACTGAAGAAACTTTAACATCTTTGAAGGAAAATACAGTTTCCAACCACAGAGCTACTCCTCATTTCCCTCCACCTCGACCACACCCTCCTCCTCAGAGCTGCTGCAGCCGCAGTCTGGGAAATCGTTATTAGGAGAACGGTTCTTGGGGTTCTCCTCGAAATGAACAGGGAGACATTGGATTCCAATCTTGTCACAAGCGAGGATGATGTACTGGGTCTTATTTTCAACATTCTCAACAATGCAGTTGTTGTCCCAGCGCACTTCAACATAACTGAAAGTCTTCTTGCTGATGCACAAGTTCTTGCCTTTCTTGTACAGTTTACCTCCTGATGGAGAACAAACTTTTTTCACTTGTGGTTGTTCACTCTTATCTAGAAAGCTCTTTATACCACTTCTATTATTGCAGATCTTTTTAATGTATTTAGTCCACAGTGTAGGGTCAGTGCCGTACTTGCTGAGCTTGCACAGATGGTGCTTGTTGAATCTCTCGTTCATGCGACTGTTAGGTGAAGGTTTGCAGGGTGCGGAATTGGTTTTGTAGAGAATGAGCTCGGAGTCCAGGTCTAGTGTAGGCACTGGTCCTGGTTCGGGGCCCAGCAGTAGTTTGGCCACACACAGGTGGAACATGAGAACAGTGAGCATCGGCCACTTCTGGAAACGGAAAGAGAAATTTCAGAGAGTTCAGATTATCCGGTCTGATTCGGACTTGTATACAGCTTTTTGATTGGATGCACAGATTCTGGAAAACAACAGACTTTTTTCCCATAGAGAATGAATAGGATGGAAAAGTGCTCGCCAATCTACTGAACTTACTCGACCGACAGACTTTTTTCTATCCCTCTTTGTTCCCCCCCATAGAGTCCCATTCATTTTCAGGCACACCCAAACATCATGGTTTCATTTAATCTACAGCCTCCAAACTAGAGATGGACCGATATGGATTTTTCTATAGCCGATGGCCGATATGGGCTAGCGGACGATATTTTTAGGGCCGATATCTAGAAGTTTTCTGTTTTATTTGCTGCTAAAATGTCACACTTTTAATATGAAGTGGATGCACAACATTTCTGAACACTGACTTAATTAGAAAAAAACAAAATATTATTATCTGCCCCCCTAAAAAATACAGTATGACCACATTACTGCTGAAAGAGTGTAACATACATCTCTTCATACCCAAAACTAACAAGTTATTAAGAAGTGCACTGAAAGATATTTCCTCACAGCCCACATGTTCACTGCAGCTACGCAAAGGAATACGTTTAGCAGCTTGTTTCACATTTCTTATCCCTGTTGAGTTAATAAAGCCTTGCGTATGGATCATAACACCATGTCTGAGTCCTCTGAATCGTTACAACCATCTTCTTCAGTCCTGTTAGAGAAGCAGCTCATGTGGCTCCTCATTAAGAAGCTGCTGGTCAGAATGTTCAAAGTATGTAAACCTGCATCAGAGCAAATGAGCTAATTTCTAAAAGACCCTCTAAACATTCTTTAAACACAACCAGATGTTTAATTCTGCTCCAGGAATAATTCCATACCGACTATTCTATGGTTCTGATCTCCTCACACTTATTCACTAATATTATTATTACTATTAATATAGTACAGATAGGAACATGCTGGGGTAGGTGTGCCCAAACTTTTGACTGATGGTGTATATGAGACTTCACTTTCTATTGGCTGTGTTTATTCTACTGTCGCTTCTAGGCATCAAATACAACTAATCAATTCCTCATAATGTAGATCATGTATTTGATATTTGATGCTGCAGAAATGAACTTCATACTCCAGCAGATGTGAGTAATATTTCTAGATGGATGAAAAATAATTATAAAAATAATAATTAATTCTGTTTGGTATAGAAACATATCAAAAACCAGCTGCACCCACCAGGAAACCCCTCTCTGCTCTATAACCATATAACTGTTATTAAACTGATATGATTTAGTTATTAAGTGAGGAAGACGGGTTTGTTTTCCTTTAGTAACATAGAAGGATATAATTCTACGTTCAGACATTAAAGATAAACAGAGTATTAATTCAGTCTGAGGTAAATAAAGATGTTACCATGCTGGTCCACGAATGCTGATCTGTTGGAGATGTCCAGAAGATACAGGCTGCTCTGAACTACATCACTCAGGTATGCATATTTATACCTATATAAGTGTGTGTGTGTGTTTGAGAGTGTAAGCTAAGCTGACCACAGTTTCCTGAAGACCACGGTTTCTTGAAGACCACAGTTTCCACAGGACGTAAGGTGACAAACTCATTTGTTTTTGTTATATATACAAAAAGATTTATATATTTTGTTATTTTGTTATAATCTCATATTTTTCAAGTCATCACTCCAGAAACTCCATATTTAACATCAGTCCAGTTCAGTTACAGTAACAAGATGCTCTATATCAATAGCTGCTGTTGCTCCATCATTATATATATACATATATAATTGAATATAATAATAATAAGATGAAGAATACATACGTTTTGTTTCATTCAGATTGTATTTGTTACATGAATAAGCCGTCTATGTGCTTGTCTAAGCACTACTGCTCAGTGCCACCAGAGGTCTCTGTCTCCAGAGCACTAGGTAGCCTAGAACACACACACACACACTCACACACCTGGCACTGACTACTAACACACACCTGTAGCTCATGGCACTCTCCTTTAAATACCCCCCTCACCTTTGAAAGTGCAACCTTAAGCACGCACCAGGCAACAAGCCAGGATCTACTGGATTCAACCAAGCCAAGCGAACCTCCTCAGACTCCTCTGCCAAGCTCTGCCGAGGCTCTCTGTTTCTCTGTGGACTTTCCTGAGTGGCAAGCTGTCTGCTGTTCTCAACACCACCGCTTCACTTACCGCTCAGACGAGAAACCAACTACTGGAGATACCGGCGCTAGTCGGGATCTTCATCTACTGCTGCTTCCATCTATTCAACACGACCTGCTCCCGCAGCTTAGCCACTAGCGGGTAAGGGTAAGTTTAGTAATCAAGGCTTAGGGTTAGGGGTTTGTAATCAAATTTTTATTAAATCAAGTTTTTATTAAAAGTTTTATGCATAACAACAGCAAACATCTCCTCCAAATCCCATCCACACCCCTCCCACCCTGCCCACATCCTACTTACCCATAACCATTGCGGCCCACCCAAAAACCCTTCCCTCCCCAACCACCACACATGTTCCGATATGCACAAAACAGACATAGTTCAGTACCAAAAAAAAGATCTTAAGAAAAGAAGGGTCTTCACATCTTCAATTCCATTCCGCCATATCCTCATCATATCTGGATTCCAGATAATTCCAGATAATTCCAATTAAAGAATATCTAAAAAGGGATGGAACCAGTGTGTAATAGAAAGTGAATGGGGTGGAAGCCCAGAGATGGGCTTATTGGGAGGTTTGTATCAGTCAATGAAGAGAGAATTCCAATTACTTTATTCCAGAACCCTGATACTTCTGGACAATTCCAGAACGTATACATAAAAGTACCTAAAGTGCTATTATTACAGAAAGTACAGTAGGGATGAGAGGCTAATCCCATCCAGTATCTTTTCTGTGGGGTTATATACATTCTATGGCACATTTTGAAATGTATAAACTGATGGTTTGGATTGTTAGAGGAAAGAGTAACATTATTCTTATTATTATATAACTTCTCAATTTAATTCTACATGACTGAGAGGAAGATCTGCTTCCCAGTCTTTCCTGTTATGTATGAGTGAGAAAGTAAGGATGAGTATATAAAGGATATAGTTTTTCTAGGGGTTTTGTTGTTTTGGGATATTGTACTAAGAAATAAATTCCTGAGTCCTCGCCATTGACCCACTGTGAATGGTTTATTTCCAGAAAGTGAATGTCTATTTAACTAAAATGGAGAGAAAGTTTATTTCTGAGTAATGATTCAGTAACGTCTAGTACTCGGAGCGAACTATGAACATGCTGCATGTGAACCGGTGCTGTAAAGCAGTTCATAGTGAGAGAAACTGAAAGTCTTGTGGTTAAGATCATGCAGCCTCAGTCAGAGCACTAGATGTAGGCCGTAGGTTAAAGAAGTACTCTAATCCATCCCAGCATGTAGAGTCCAGATCAGAGCTGAACTGGGTTTATAATGTGGATAAATTTGAAGCTTCGACATCTTTAATTGTGTCTTGCTTCTGAGTTTATATATACCTGGCTCTCTCTGATCTGTTGACTTGAACACTCAGCATTTCTCTTCAAGCACTCATAAAGAATAATCCAGAATAATCAAGTTTTAATACCATAAAATTAACTTTTTCCATTATAAGTGTTGGTGATTGGTGAGTTATACAGAATTTACTACTGTATTGTCTGAGTCTGGACTGTGTATTAAGACACTGTCTGCATGGTGAAGATTAAGCTTGGTGAAGCTACTCAATTCTGTGTTTAAATTTAGTTTTTAGGTTAAAATCCATTTTCATTTCTTTTTACTTTCTTTAAGCTGTAAATGCTTGACTGTGTTGAAAATCAGGATCTCCTTCTTAATGTATTTCTCACTGAAAATATAGGTTGATTGATTGATTGGTTATACTAGGTTGGTGCCAAGTAGTACAATGTGTTATAAACAACAAATATAAAAACAAAAAAAAAAAATTAGTCAAATTAAGAAATTACAAGCAGACAAATGAATGATCAGTGAATTCCTTATATACCCTCCCTGTCCAAATAATTTCTTTTGTCTATTTTCATCCATTTTTATTTTTCTACCTCATTTGAACACGGCAGCTGCTGTTTATATTGCCTGAGAATTCCATGATGAATGGACCAATAGAAATACTCCACAAGAGCTTGGGAAAACGTTTGGTTCCATTGACTTCCATTGAATGTAAAGGAAGTTTTTGGCCTCTCCTGTAAAGTTACTTGATTTTCTTTGGACAGCGACCGTATAAGTTCACTGGTGAACAGGTAGAATCTTCAGATATGACTCAGTATCATCAACAAAGAACAATGGAAAGACTTTCTCAGTGAATCTGTGTTTCTCAGTGTGTAAGAGTTTGTTAGTAGGAGAATCATAGAAGGACAGTCTTCCTTTGTTCCAGTCCAGTCGCACTGTGATCCTCTGGGGTTTAACCTGTACTGGGATGGGGGCAACATTTGGTGAAGTACCTGCTGCGTATGTACCATTATACCACATTATACCCCACATTCCACTCCTGGAGTGTACGCTTCCCTTCCTACTAGCAGACTCTGTGATCACTCCCAGACCCCAGAATTTACCATCTCCAACTTCAACGTCCCAGCAGTGCGTCCCCGAGTTAAAGCCCACCGATCCCAGCACAAAGCGCTGATAATCAAATCTCTCTGGATTATCAGGAAGCTGCTGTCTCTCGTCCCCGAGTCTCACAGTGGTCAGTTCATCAGACAGGATGAGTATAGGATGAGCCGTGTTGGGGTCCAGAGTTACAGGACCTAAAAGAAAACATATAGAACATAGATCAGGCCTATAAACACCCCTATAGTTCAATATCTGAAACAGCTAGAAGTCTAAGGGTGTTTTCACACCTGTAGTTTGTTTCTCTGGTCCGGATCAGTTAATGAGTTTGGTGTAATTGGAGTGTTTCCTCCTCGGTTAAGTTTGTTTTCACAGGCAAAAACCCAAACGCACCAAAATGCACCCCAACAAACCACGTGAGCACGCCGTCTCCTCTGATTGGTCAGAGCTATCTGGCGGGATAGTTAGAAAGTAAACACAGGGAGAAGATCCAGTTTTCCTAAACTACTGCACATTTCTTGTAGAGCGTATCACGGAGCAGCGGCAGAGGCAGCATCTGTTCATAGCTGTACTAATAATCTGATAATATACCAAACTACAGTCCACCTGCAGACCACCCAGCTCACTCCAAACATCAAGTAGACCACGTCCCTCACTGCTAGTCCAAGAGACACCTCGCTTCATTGTCCTCGCCCTGTTAGCTGCTACAGTTCTCCAGTTCTCTGTTTACGCCATCTGCTGTATCCCATAATGCAAAGCACACCTGGCTGCAGGAGATGTTTAGATCAAACTTGTGGAGTACATCTAATACTTGGGTCGGATCGAGGTCGGATAAACGAAGTGCTCCAGCGTTTGTTTGGAACCAAACCGAGACCACCTCCTCTCGAGGGTCTTGGTGCGGTTGTTTTGGTCCACACCCGAGTGCGATTACTGTTTACACACCTGCCAAAACGAACCGCACCAAATAAACCAGAGTCCGTTTAAACCGGACTAACTAGTGCTGGTGTGAAAGCGGCCTTAGTTTGCAGATGAAGGGGTCCCACTTTAGACTCAGTGTCTCTAATAACCGTGTAGTTGTAGCATGTAGCATGAACAACACATGTATAAACACTGTAACTACTAGTGATGTAGCCACTGTTACAGATGGATTACACATGTATATCAATTTCTTAATATATTCTCTCTCATGTAATAACACATTGAATTGTGTAATAACTTACATTAGAACAGCAGTTACACTGGAAATGCCTCTCTTCCTTATAACACTGGGAAGACAGGAGTCCCAGCCACAGACACTGGCTATGTTTATGTTTTAGATTTTCTCTGATTGAATTCATTCCGGTTCTAGATTAAGACTGAGGTGTTTATATACTCACTCTATGCAAAACTCTGAAAATCTCCATTAACATGCACACTACGAGCAATCAGATCCAAAATTACGCCGGCCATGCGTAGAGTATGTCTTGGTGTAAACGTTACCATGACAACAAGCATCAGGCGAGGTGAGTCACCAGCAGTTCGACCAGCAGAAGTATGGTTACCTGAGTCAAGATAACATACTTCACATACTTATTAAAGAAGAGCCGAGAGTAAGACGTCACGTCCTGCAACACCGTTTTCATCCGAGTTAGCGAGGAGTCCATCTCCAGCGACTTCATCCAGAATTTAGTAAAAGGAGAAAGATGAACTTCCTGTTTTTAATTTGCTCTATAGTTCGAGTAAACCCACCCTCGTTCATTTGCTCATATACTCGTCTGAACAGCTCGTTATTGCTTTACAGACGTCCATCCTGCTAACTGTTTTTTAAATCTTTTAAGGTTTGAATCATAAACTTTGTCTCTTCTGAAGACCAGTCTCTACCTCCCGCCATGTTGAAACTATCTCTATGACGCTACTGCACATGTGCAGAATGTACTTCAATTGGGAATGTAATCGGATACAGGCGTTTACACGGCTATTATTCTTCTAATAAACTGATTATTTACGGGATTACCCAGCTCGCTCAATTATATAGAAATTGTAATCGGAATGACCTTAACTGGACCAGTCTATTTGGATTGAGGTGTCTACATGGACGAATTCAATTCCGATTGAGCTATTAGTTGGATTATTAACAAATTATCAGGCTGCATGTAAACATAACCACTGATTCTATATCTCGGTGCTTCCTGGAGGACTGTTTATGTCGTCAATCCCTTTTCAAGACTTCTACACGCCATGCCAAATATCAGACTTACGATTGGAAGTTTTACGTATCTACTGAGTTTCCTTTTCTCAGAGTAGTGGGTGGTTCTTGGACACGTTTAGTGGTGAGTCTTCCTAGCTGCTAACTCAACATCCATATTGGTGCAGATGGCAACAGATGACAATCCTTCTTTTAGGAACGGTCTTTCCTAGCTCTGCAATTGGGAACCTGAATTTGTATATTAGGGCTTCTTTTTTCAGGGACCTCCTCTTCGCCCCAGTTATTTTTTGATTTGGAGACATGGGGTTAATAAGAGGGGAGTCCCGGCACCCAGGATGAAGGAGTGTTTTGAATCTTGTTGTATCCTGAGGGCTTTGAAATCGAAAGAAGAACTTTACAGTATTTGAACCGGGACGTCACAAGTGTACTCTTTTCTTTCACTTCAGTGCAGATATACTGATAATTACAAACACGAATCCAGTATCCCTGATAAACCATGGTCGAGGCTGCGTGCAGTGAAGCAATGGAAAGCGAAATGGGTGAAAAGTTGGTGCTCGAAAGTTTAAACCCTTTCGTTTAAACCCATTTTTGTATAAATGCGATCTACAACTTGAGATTCGGTTCACATACAGTTGGTTTGACGTTTTTCTTTAGAATTCACTGATATAACTCAGAATCTGTTGTTCCATCATCAAATTTTATATCAAATTTATTTGTATAGCGCTTTTAACAAGTGATGTTAGTGATTAGAAAAGTTCACAAGAGCATAAATAAGCCTAAGAAGAAATATCACCACAGATGGAAATCATAGAAATCATACAACAAACATAGAAAACCTAAGCTGTAGGCAACAGTGGTGAGGAGAAACTCCCTCAGATCTGGAGGAAGAAACCTTGGGAGGAACCAAGACTCAAAAGTCAGGACCCATCCTCCTCTGATCAAACAACTGAAAGAGTACTGATATACTGACTGTACCTCCTTATACTTCTGTTCAGCTGCTCAGGTGTGCTTATATAATCATAATATGATATACCTAAGATGAATTATAGTACAGATGAAGAAGAGTCAGGGTGATGAAGACAGGTAATGAAGGTAGTGGAAACTAGTTAGAGTGATGACAGGCTGTCCAAACAGGTCCAAACCTGATACTATCACCACCATGTTTCACAGATGGTATCGGGTTTTTAATCTGGAATGCAGTGTTTTTCTGTTTTCCAAACAGACCAGACTCTGATAGATGCCTGTTCTTTAAATATAACAGGGCGGCCACTCACACTTGGTCATCATCCCATTGATTGAAAACTCTTATTTCAAGTTTTTAGCCTCGCAGATGAAATATCATTTGTGTTTACACTACCGCTCAAAAGTTTAGGATCACTTTAGAATTTAATTTCATGCAATTTTCATGCAATTCACAAACAATATTGTCCTTTTCACTATTAATGTAAGTGTATCAGATGATTTTTAAAGAATACAAATGTTTGTATTAAAGTCTATTTTTGTATAGAGGCTTATTTTACATATAGTCTATTATCAGTAATTCTCAGTCCTCTGTCTAAATCTCCTGGTACGACCACCAATCCAAGTTAAGGATGTTATTGGACTAATTGGTTGTTAGGACACTCTTGATCAATTGTGATCACAGCTGAAAAACATTCTACTAATAAGTGAGTATAAAAGGGAACAACATTCTAGGTTAGTTTAGTATCTGAAGATCAGCAGTTGATGGCTTGCTGACCGACTCACAATGACCAGAAAGAAACAACTTTCTTTAGAGACCCGTCAGTCCATTGTTGTGTTAAGGAAGAAGATACTCCATTAAAACAAGAACATTTCACTCTGATCCCAAACTTCTGAGCCGTAGTGTATATCATTTGTTGAATTTGGTTCTCTTTATTGGTTCTCTATAAGTTTATGTGAAACTTATATATGACCTGTTTAAGTAGAAACCTTTTAATCTAAATTACATGAATACTAGTTTCATTAAGCAGGACTTCAGATTTGTCTGATGTGTTAGCATATATTAAAAAACGAAAGAACAAGAACATAAACTCACCACACTCAACAACCTCCTGCATCTTCTCCTGGACTGTGAACTTCAGGTTGGTCAGATGTTTTGCTACATTGAGTAGTTTTCCTGAAAGGCTCTCTGGATCCTGCAGTTTGCATTGAGCTCTGGAAGAACATTCAGGACTCAGTTCTGCTGAAGCTTTTAGCTCAGAACCACAGAAAACAGAGAAACAGTAGACGCTCCACTCACCTTTCCACTGTGGTCTTGTAGTTCTGGAACACAGTGAAGGTGATATTAATGAATGTGGTTCTAATTCATTTCTAATTCACTTCATAACAAGCGAAACATACTCACTCGTACGAACAAGACGTCTTCAGCTTCCATCTCCTCCTCTACGGCTCTGATTGTATCTGAAAGTGCCTCTAGCTCTCTGCCCATCTTCTCAATCTTCTCCTTCATCATCTGACTCTTCTGCCTCTCTTCCTCCCTCAGAGCTGCTATCCTGGCTGCCTCTTCGTCTCGCAGAAACTGGTGGAGCTTCTCAAACTCCTCCTTAATCTGCCTCTCCGTGTTCTGCGTCTGAGTCTGGAAATAAAGAGTCGCTAACATGAAGATGACTGTTTGTGGAACGATGTTCAGAATCATGATCGCCTTACCTTTATATGTTCGGCAGCCTGATCCCAGTTCAGTTTAGAGTCTGTGAAGATCTTCTGTTTCTCCTTTAGGGACTGGAGATCAGCTCTGAGTTTAGTCTGAAACCAATAAATGAACAGACTCTAATTAAGAGTCAACGTTGACTCAATCTATCTCTCATTAAACTTGGTCTACCTCTCATTTAGACTTGGTGTTGGCTCAGTCTATCGCTCATTTGGACTAGGCCTTGACTCTGTTTCACTTTCATTTTTTACCTTCCTCGACTCGGTCTCAATCTTGACTCACCCTTGCTCTCATTTGGACTCGGTTTTGACTCAAGCTTACTCTCATTTGGACCCTTGATTTGACCTCACTCTTATTTAAACTCAGTTTTGACTCTGCCTCAACTTGTCTTATCTCATTTGGACTCTGTCTTGACATGGCTTTGCTCTCAAGTAGACTCAACCTCAAATCAGTCTTGCACCATATTGGACCCAGTCTTGACTTAATCTCGACTAGTCATGAACTTGGACTGGTCTTGCCTCGACCTTGCTCTCATTTAGAATACGTCTTGATTCAGTCTCGCTTTCATTTGGACTCAGTTTTGACTTGGCCTTGCTCATACTTGGTCTCGGTCTTGACTCAATCTCATTCTCATTTGGACTCGCCTTAACTTGGTCTCGCTCTCGTTTGGACTCTGTCTTTACTCGGCCTTGCTCTCATTGGTACTGTGCCTTGATTTGACCTCGCTCTCATTTAAAGTCAGTTTTGACTCATCCTTGATTTGGTTTCTACCTCGACTTGGTCTCATCTCAGTCTTGACTTAGTCTTGAATAGTCATGGACTGGTCTTGGACTCTTCTTGGTCTTGACTACAGCATCAAGGAGAATACTGAACGGTGTATGGGGAATGGAAGTAGGGACAGTAGGACTGACTCTATTATCTTATTTCCAAAGGCTTCCTGATATATGAAATTAAAAACCTACCTTATAGTCAAGCGTGATGTCTTTCAGGGTACAGAACCTGTGGTTGGCATGTGCTTTAGAATCCCGGCACACCAAACACACAGGCTGGTCATCGTCCAGACAGAAGAGCCTGAGTTCCGAGCTGTGTAGACTGCAGAGTGGTTCATCCTTCCCTGAAGCTATCTGACTTTGCTCCTGTAAGAAAGCCTCACACAGGTTCTTCAGAGCCAAGTTTAGAGGAGGGTCCAGCGAAGACTTCCTCTTGCAAACTGGACACTCTCTGAATCCTTTGGTCTTCCAGAACCTCTGCAGGCAGGATTTACACACACTGTGACTACAGTACAGAAGAACGGGATCCCTGAAGAGTTTCCAGCACACAGGGCAGGAGAGATCCTTCGCCAGTAAAGACCTATAAGCCATTTCCTAACTGACCGACACCTCCGTCGTCAGCTTTTCCTCAGAAATGATCTACTTTTAGAAGTTAGAAGCGTAGAGATGTTCCTCCCTTGTGTTTGAGTTGTTGATTCCTTGTCGCAACAGAAAGCTGTGGGTGTTTGAGTGAAGAATCTGATGGAAGTACTTATCAGACCTCCTACCTGGAATGTAGGTGTGTGTTTGGTATGCAGTCCAGGAACATTCTGAAGCCTGCCATTGCGGTTTGACCCTCATGGCCCTCTGAAGCAGCAACAACAGAAAGAGAAAATATGTAGTTTTGTTTTGTGTGACTTCTGTTTGGCCTCCATTCACAAGTATTACATAACATTAGCAAACATGTCCATGTTAAAGATTGGGTCCCCTTTAGGCAACCCAGTAGGGCCTCACAAAGATTTATCTATTGGCTCTATATGAGCCCTGTGTGTATATGAGCCCATGTGGTCCACTGATGAAGGCAACCTGGACTGCAAGTAGGGCCCATGTTTACAATTATCCACTGGCCCCACAGTCTACACAGAAGTAACTGTAACCCTGCTGGGACCACAAATGTAGCCTAACTGGGAAATGCAACAGTGACCCAAGTGGCGCCCACAACTTTAGCTTCCCCACAAAGGCAGCCTAAGAGTATGCCATAACTGTAACCCAGCTGGGGCTCATGTATCACCAATGAAAAAGCCATTACAAGCTGAGATACAGTTATGGGACCCAGTTTGGTCACTAGTATGGGACCTAGTTAGGTCACACGTATGGGCCCCAGGTGGGTTACCAATGTGGGGCCCAGTAAAGCTACAGTTGTGGGCACCATTTGGGTCACTGTTGTGGGGGTACAATGCAATCCCTCTGCAGGAGTATCACCCCAGTAAACCGACATGGCACCTGTTTCCTGTTTCACTGGAGGGGGCAGTTAACATAATAATGTGTTATGGGACACGAGGGGGATTGGAGTTAGGCACAGAGGTGGAGACCCAGTGGGTTTGAAGGGGAAAAAGGTGGAGTATAAACCACCACAATAGGCGTGAAGATGGGTTGTGTGTGTACAGCTTTTATGAAAGTGTACTGTGTGGTGTAGTGCACAGGGAAGTTGTGCTTGTTCAAACCAAGGTTCAAACCCCTGACCTTGCTTGCAGCACCAGAGCACAGCGGCTGCCTCAGAGCATGGCTGGTAGTTGATGCAGGCAAGGTGTAACAGGTGGAGAACACTAAATCAGAGCGCTGATCTATTTCTTTTTCTATTTCTTTTTCTTTTTGTGCTCTACATGTTACCTTACCAATCTGACCGTGAGTAAGCAAGACGCTGCCCTGCTGGTCTCCTGGGTTTTTAAAGGCCATTTGGTAGCGGCAGATGGTTCAGCCTGATTAGTGTCCCGCCTTCCTGCATCTCAGCACCCTCTGCTGGTGGTCGGGGGTACTGGTTGCCCTCTTGTAATAATGTCCATAACTTACTTATCAGATTAAAGTCTCTTTTACGGCGAGTCTGGTTCTACTGTGAGTCCACATGAGGGCGCTCCACAGCCACTAGCAGGTCAGTACAATACAACCTGCTATGATGTTTTCATGGTGTCGATCTCAGTGGTGTGTAACAGGGTTTATTTTATAATATTGAAATATCATACAGTCTTTTATAAAGTCTAATAAGAGGAATCTGTGTACAAAGCAGGAATTTAAGAATAAAAATATCAAAAAGGAGACAAAACAACTAAATATCTGCTGCATGTTTATTTATTCAGTAGTTTATAGCATGTACAGTACACGTACACTGAAGAAACTTTAACATCTTTGAAGGAAAATACAGTTTCCAACCACAGAGCTACTCCTCATTTCCCTCCACCTCGACCACACCCTCCTCTTCAGAGCTGCTGCAGCCGCAGTCTGGGAAATCGTTATTAGGAGAACGGTTCTTGGGGTTCTCCTCGAAATGAACAGGGAGACATTGGATTCCAATCTTGTCACAAGCGAGGATGATGTACTGGGTCTTATTTTCAACATTCTCAACAATGCAGTTGTTGTCCCAGCGCACTTCAACATAACTGAAAGTCTTCTTGCTGATTCACAAGTTCTTGCCTTTCTTGTACAGTTTACCTCCTGATGGAGAACAAACTTTTTTCACTTGTGGTCGTTCACTCTTATCTAGAAAGCTCTTTGTGGCACTTTTATTATTGCAGATCTTTTTAATGTATTTAGTCCACAGTGTAGGGTCAGTGCCGTACTTGCTAAGCTTGCACAGATGGTGCTCGTTGAATCTCTCGTTCATGCCACTGTTGCGTGCAGGTTGGCAGGGTGCAGGATTGTAGGGGATGAGCTCGGAGTCCAGGTCTGGTGTGGGCACTGGTCCTGGTTCGGGGCCCAGCAGTAGTTTGGCCACACACAGGTGGAACATGAGAACGGTGAGCATCGGCCACTTCTGGAAACGGAAAGAGAAATTTCAGAGAGTTCAGATTATCCGGTCTGAGTCGGACTTGTATACAGCTTTTTGATTGGATGCACAGATTCTGGAAAACAACAGACTTTTTTCCCATAGAGAATGAATAGGATGGAAAAGTGTACGCGAATCTACTGAACTTACTCGACCGACAGACTTTTTTCTATCCCTCTTTGTTCCCCCCATAGAGTCCCATTCATTTTCAGGCACACCCAAACATCATGGTTTAATTTAATCTACAGCCTCCAAACTAGAGATGGACCGATATGGATTTTTCTATAGCCGATGCCGATGTTTAGAGGTCAGGGTCAGCCGATGGCCGATATGGGCTATCGGACGATATTTTTAGGGCCGATATCTAGGAGTTTTCTGTTTTATTTGCTGCTAAAATGTCACACTTTTAATATGAAGTGGATGCACAACATTTCTGAACACTGACTTAATTAGAAAAAAACAAAATATTATTATCTGCCCCCCTAAAAAATACAGTATGACCACATTACTGCTGAAAGAGTGTAACATACATCTCTTCATACCCAAAACTAACAAGTTATTAAGAAGTGCACTGAAAGATATTTCCTCACAGCCCACATGTTCACTGCAGCTACGCAAAGGAATACGTTTAGCAGCTTGTTTCACATTTCTTATCCCTGTTGAGTTAATAAAGCCTTGCGTATGGATCATAACACCATGTCTGAGTCCTCTGAATCGTTACAACCATCTTCTTCAGTCCTGTTAGAGAAGCAGCTCATGTGGCTCCTCATTAAGAAGCTGCTGGTCAGAATGTTCAAAGTATGTAAACCTGCATCAGAGCAAATGAGCTAATTTCTAAAAGACCCTCTAAACATTCTTTAAACACAACCAGATGTTTAATTCTGCTCCAGGAATAATTCCATACCGACTATTCTATGGTTCTGATCTCCTCACACTTATTCACTAATATTATTATTACTATTAATATAGTACAGATAGGAACATGCTGGGGTAGGTGTGCCCAAACTTTTGACTGATGGTGTATATGAGACTTCACTTTCTATTGGCTGTGTTTATTCTACTGTCGCTTCTAGGCATCAAATACAACTAATCAATTCCTCATAATGTAGATCATGTATTTGATATTTGATGCTGCAGAAATGAACTTCATACTCCAGCAGATGTGAGTAATATTTCTAGATGGATGAAAAATAATTATAAAAATAATAATTAATTCTGTTTGGTATAGAAACATATCAAAAACCAGCTGCACCCACCAGGAACCCCCTCTCTGCTCTATAACCATATAACTGTTATTAAACTGATATGATTTAGTTATTAAGTGAGGAAGACGGGTTTGTTTTCCTTTAGTAACATAGAAGGATATAATTCTACGTTCAGACATTAAAGATAAACAGAGTATTAATTCAGTCTGAGGTAAATAAAGATGTTACCATGCTGGTCCACGAATGCTGATCTGTTGGAGATGTCCAGAAGATACAGGCTGCTCTGAACTACATCACTCAGGTATGCATATTTATACCTATATAAGTGTGTGTGTGTGTTTGAGAGTGTAAGCTAAGCTGACCACAGTTTCCTGAAGACCACGGTTTCTTGAAGACCACAGTTTCCACAGGACGTAAGGTGACAAACTCATTTGTTTTTGTTATATATACAAAAAGATTTATATATTTTGTTATTTTGTTATAATCTCATATTTTTCAAGTCATCACTCCAGAAACTCCATATTTAACATCAGTCCAGTTCAGTTACAGTAACAAGATGCTCTATATCAATAGCTGCTGTTGCTCCATCATTATATATATACATATATAATTGAATATAATAATAATAAGATGAAGAATACATACGTTTTGTTTCATTCAGATTGTATTTGTTACATGAATAAGCCGTCTATGTGCTTGTCTAAGCACTACTGCTCAGTGCCACCAGAGGTCTCTGTCTCCAGAGCACTAGGTAGCCTAGAACACACACACACACACTCACACACCTGGCACTGACTACTAACACACACCTGTAGCTCATGGCACTCTCCTTTAAATACCCCCCTCACCTTTGAAAGTGCATCCTTTAGCACGCACCAGGCAACAAGCCAGGATCTACTGGATTCAACCAAGCCAAGCGAACCTCCTCAGACTCCTCTGCCAAGCTCTGCCGAGGCTCTCTGTTTCTCTGTGGACTTTCCTGAGTGGCAAGCTGTCTGCTGTTCTCAACACCACCGCTTCACTTACCGCTCAGACGAGAAACCAACTACTGGAGATACCGGCGCTAGTCGGGATCTTCATCTACTGCTGCTTCCATCTATTCAACACGACCTGCTCCCGCAGCTTAGCCACTAGCGGCTCTCGGGTTTCTCACCGGCTCTCCTGCCCAGTTTTCCATATTACTGCTTTCTCTGCTTGTATTTCAATAAACAAGCCTGCTCGTGGATCTTACCTTTACTTCTGAAGGGTCTGATCTGTTACAGTCTGTTTGGTCACATATGAATATACTACAAATCTATACAGTTAATATTAGTATTACTATTAGTATTAGCATTAGTCTGACTGCTGCTCTAGGTAACAGTATGGCTTAAAAGAATAAAGTTTAGGGTGAGTTTAGTAATCAAGGGTTAGGGTTAGGGGTTTGTAATCAAATTTTTATTAAATCAAGTTTTTATTAAAAGTTTTATGCATAACAACAGCAAACATCTCCTCCAAATCCCATCCACACCCCTCCCACCCTGCCCACATCCTACTTACCCATAACCATTGCGGCCCACCCAAAAACCCTTCCCTCCCCAACCACCACACATGTTCCGATATGCACAAAACAGACATAGTTCAGTACCAAAAAAAAGATCTTAAGAAAAGAAGGGTCTTCACATCTTCAATTCCATTCCGCCATATCCTCATCATATCTGGATTCCAGATAATTCCAGATAATTCCAATTAAAGAATATCTAAAAAGGGATGGAACCAGTGTGTAATAGAAAGTGAATGGGGTGGAAGCCCAGAGATGGGCTTATTGGGAGGTTTGTATCAGTCAATGAAGAGAGAATTCCAATTACTTTATTCCAGAACCCTGATACTTCTGGACAATTCCAGAACATATACATAAAAGTACCTAAAGTGCTATTATTACAGAAAGTACAGTAGGGATGAGAGGCTAATCCCATCCAGTATCTTTTCTGTGGGGTTATATACATTCTATGGCACATTTTGAAATGTATAAACTGATGGTTTGGATTATTAGAGGAAAGAGTAACATTATTCTTATTATTATATAACTTCTCAATTTAATTCTACATGACTGAGAGGAAGATCTGCTTCCCAGTCTTTCCTGTTATGTATGAGTGAGAAAGTAAGGATGAGTATATAAAGGATATAGTTTTTCTAGGGGTTTTGTTGTTTTGGGATATTGTACTAAGAAATAAATTCCTGAGTCCTCGCCATTGACCCACTGTGAATGGTTTATTTCCAGAAAGTGAATGTCTATTTAACTATAATGGAGAGAAAGTTTATTTCTGAGTAATGATTCAGTAACGTCTAGTACTCGGAGCGAACTATGAACATGCTGCATGTGAACCGGTGCTGTAAAGCAGTTCATAGTGAGAGAAACTGAAAGTCTTGTGGTTAAGATCATGCAGCCTCAGTCAGAGCACTAGATGTAGGCCGTAGGTTAAAGAAGGAGTACTCTAATCCATCCCAGCATGTAGAGTCCAGATCAGAGCTGAACTGGGTTTATAATGTGGATAAATTTGAAGCTTCGACATCTTTAATTGTGTCTTGCTTCTGAGTTTATATATACCTGGCTCTCTCTGATCTGTTGACTTGAACACTCAGCATTTCTCTTCAAGCACTCATAAAGAATAATCCAGAATAATCAAGTTTTAATACCATAAAATTAACTTTTTCCATTATAAGTGTTGGTGATTGGTGAGTTATACAGAATTTACTACTGTATTGTCTTAGTCTGGACTGTGTATTAAGACACTGTCTCCATGGTGAAGATTAAGCTTGGAGAAGCTACTCGATTCAGTGTTTAAATTTAGTTTTTAGGTTAAAATCCATTTTCATTTCTTTTTACTTTCTTTAAGCTGTAAATGCTTGACTGTGTTGAAAATCAGGATCTCCTTCTTAATGTATTTCTCACTGAAAATATAGGTTGATTGATTGATTGGTTATACTAGGTTGGTGCCAAGTAGTACAATGTGTTATAAACAACAAATATAAAAACAAAAAAAAAAATTAGTCAAATTAAGAAATTACAAGCAGACAAATGAATGATCAGTGAATTCCTTATATACCCTCCCTGTCCAAATAATTTCTTTTGTCTATTTTCATCCATTTTTATTTTTCTACCTCATTTGAACACGGCAGCTGCTGTTTATATTGCCTGAGAATTTCATGATGAATGGACCAATAGAAATGTTCCAAAAGAGCTTGGAAAAACGTTTGGTTCCATTGACTTCCATTGAATGTAAAGGAAGTTTTTGGCCTCTCCTGTAAAGTTACTTTGTTTCCTTGGATGCACTATATAAGTTCACTGGTGAACAGGTAGAATCTTCAGATATGACTCAGTACCATCAACAAAGAACAATGGAAAGACTTTCTCAGTGAATCTGTGTTTCTCAGTGTGTAAGAGTTTGTTAGTAGGAGAATCGTAGAAGTACAGTTTTCCTCTGTTCCAGTCCAGTCGCACTGTGATCCTCTGGGGTTTACCTTGTACTGGGATGGGGGCAGCATTTGGTGAAGTACCTGCTGCATATGTACCATTATACCACATCATGCCCCACATTCCACTCCTGGAGTCTATGTTTCCCTTCCTACTAGCAGACTCTGTGATCACTCCCAGACCCCAGAATTTACCATCTCCAACTTCAACGTCCCAGCAGTGCGTCCCCGAGTTAAAGCCCACCGATCCCAGCACAAAGCGCTGATGATCAAATCTCTCTGGATTGTCAGGAAGCTGCTGTCTCTCATCCCCGAGTCTCACAGTGGTCAGTTCATCAGACAGGATGAGATTAGGATGAGCCGTGTTGAGGTCCAGAGTTACAGGACCTAAAAGAAAACATATAGAACATAGATCAGCAAGTATGTTCCCCATTTGGGTTACAGGTATGAGCCCCAGTTAAGCTACAGTAGTGGGCCCAAATGAAGCTACTGCTGGGGAGGCAGCCGGGTTACAGTTATGGGACCCATTTAGGTCACACATATGGGCCCCCGGTGGGTTACCAATGTGGGGCCCAGTAAAGCTACAGGTGTGGGCACCATTTGGGTCACTGTTTTTCTCTCTGCAGGAGTTTCAGAATGTTTACCACGCCGGTAAATGTGTTATGGGACACGAGGGGGATAGAAGCCAGGCACAGAGGTGGAGCCCCAGTGTAGGTGGGTTTGGAAGGGAAAAAGCAGGGGGGGGTATAAACCACCACAATAGGTGTGAAGATGAAAGTGTACTGTGCGGTGGGGACGTTGTGCTTGTGTACATACTGAAGTTCGAACCCCCGACCTCACGCTTCACGACCACCTGCTCCTTTGCTTGCGCCTCCGGAGCACAGAGGCTGCCTCAGAGCGTGGCTGGTAGTTGATGCAGGCGAGGTGGAACAGGTGGAGAACACTAAATCTATTTCTTTTTCTTTCTTTACTCTACCTGTTACCTTACCTGTCTGACCGCGGCTGGTCTCTTGGGGTTTTAAAGGCTCTTTGGCAGCTGCAGACGGTTCAGCCTGATTAGTGCCTTGACTACCAGCATTCTGACACCCTCTGCTGGTGGTCGGGGGTACTGGTTGCCCTCTTACAATAATATATAATGTCCATAACACCTTTCTTAGATTATCTCAGATAATTGTCTTACTGGGAGTCTGGTTCTACTGTGAGTCCACATGAGGGCGCTCCACAGCCACCAGCAGGTCAGTACAATACAACCTGCTACGATGTTTTCATGGTGTCGATCTCAGTGGTGTGTAACAGGGTTTATTTTATAATATAGAAATATCATACAGTCTTTTATAAAGTCTAATAAGTGGAATCTGTGTACAAAGCAGGAATTTAAGGATAAAAATATCAAAAAGGAGACAAAACAACTAAATATCTGCTGCATGTTTATTTATTCAGTAGTTTATAGCATGTACAGTACACGTACACTGAAGAAACTTTAACATCTTTGAAGGAAAATAGAGTTTCCAAACACAGAGCTACTCCTCATTTCCCTCCACCTCGACCACACCCTCCTCCTCAGAGCTCCTGCTGCCGCAGTCTGGGAGATTGTTACTGGGAGGACTGTTGTTGGGGTTCTTCTCGAAATGAACTGGGAGACACTTGTTTTTAATCTTGTCACAAGCGAGGATGATGTACTGGGTCTTAGTTTTAACTTCCTGAATGTTGCAGTTGTTGTCCCAGCGCACTTCAACATAACTGAAAGTCTTCTTGCTGATGCACAGGTTCTCACCTTTCTTGTACAGTTTACCTCCTGATGGAGAACAAACTTCTTCCACTTGTGGTCGTTCACTCTTATCTAGAAAGCTCTTTGTGCCACTTTTATTATTGCAGATCTTTTTAATGTATTTAGTCCACAGTCTACGGTCAGAGCCGTACTTGCTGAGCTTGCACAGATGGTGCTTGTTGAATCTCTCGTTCATGCGACTGTTAGGTGAAGGTTGGCAGGGTGCGGAATTGGGTTTGTAGGGGATGAGCTTGGAGTCCAGGTCTAGTGTAGGCACTGGTCCTGGTTCGGGGCCCAGCAGTAGTTTGGCCACACACAGGTGGAACATGAGAACGGTGAGCATCGGCCACATCTGGAAACGGAAAGAGAAATTTCAGAGAGTTCAGATTATCCGGTCTGATTTGGACTTGTATACAGCTTTTTGATTGGATGCACAGATTCTGGAAAACAACAGACTTTTTTCCCATAGAGAATGAATAGGATGGAAAAGTGTACGCGAATCTACTGAACTTCTGCTCGACCGACAGACACCGTTTCACATAAACTGACTCAGCGCAGACCCCCAACCACGACTGCAGTGTTGGTTCAACCGGCACTCGTCTGTTTGTTGGTCTTTTCCATCCCTCTTTTCGGACACACCCAAGCCTTATGGTTTCGTTTACCCTACAGCTCTCTAAACTGCATGGACTGTTTTAAGGCAGATGCCCAAACACGAACCCACAGACATACAGACACTCGTCTATTTGTAGTTTATTCATCCCTCGTTCCTCAGTTTTCTGAAAAACACAGTTTTCTGAAGAACACAGTTTTCTGAAGAACACAGTTTTCTGAAGACCACAGTTTTCTGAGGAACATAGTTTTCTGAAGACCACAGTTTTCTGAAGACCACAGTTGTCTGAAAAACACAATGTTCTGAAGACCACAGTTTTCTGAGGAACATAGTTAAGAAGTAAGAAAGACGAGTTCAGTTTCCTATTGTCCAGCTTTTTGTTCCCCTTTTCCTGGTCCACCTTAAATAGTGAAGCAGTTACATTCTGACACCGGAGGCTGCACCATTTAAGGTGGATTGGGAAAACTCCCTCAGAGCAGATCCCCAAACCTCTAATCCACAGACACACTGACCCACACTCCTCTACTTGTCGTTTATGCAAAACCATCGAGCGTTTCCTTCAGGAGATACACTTTTCTAGTTTTTTAACTGTTACACAACACAGCATGTTACATGTTGAACACTAAATAATTTATATATATATATATTTATAAGAGCTATAAAACCCCCAAACCTGTTTATCAGAACAAGATCTCAGCATCTACACTATCTTCTTCAGTCCTGTTAGAGAAGCAGCTCATGTGGCTCCTCATGAAGCTGCTGGTCAGAATGTTCAAAGTATGTAAACCTGCATCAGAGCAAATGAGCTCATTTCTAAAAGACCTTCTAAACATTCTTTAAACACAACCAGATGTTTAATTCTGCTCCAGGAATAATTCCATACGAATGTGTCCAAACTAATGACTGGATTGTTTGTTTGTTTGTTACAGAAACGCATTAAAAACGAGCTGCACCAATCAGAACAGAGGTGTAGAAATACCCCCCAGGGAACAGTGTGACGGAGCACGATCATTACTTTACTGTATTCAACCTCCCCTCTGCACTGTGACCACATCATCACTGTCCAAGCTTCTCCTCAATGACTTTACAGGAGAGGACAAAAAACATATATACTTTCAATGGAAGTCAATGGAACCAGAATGTTTGTCCGAGCTATTCTGGAGCATTTCTATTGGTCCACTCATCATGAAATGTTTACAAGTCGTAACCGGCAGCCGTCGTGCTCAAATAATGTAGAAAAATAATAATCAACAAAAATAGACATACACGTTTTTCTTAGGACAGCGACGATATAACTGATATTAAACACATACAGTAGTTACTAAAGAGGGAAGATGTGAAGATATAATTAAAAATAAACAGAGTATTAATTCAGTCTGAGGTAAATAAAGATGTTACCATGCTGGTCCACGAATGCTGATCTGTCGGAGATGTCCAGAAGATACAGGCTGCTCTGAACTACATCACTCAGGCTTGCATATATATATATATATATGTGTGTGAATGCATGCAAGTGTAAGCGTCTGCACAAATGGTTAAGCTGACCACAGTTTTCTGAAGAACATAGTTTTTTGTAGACCACAGTTTTTTTGTAGACCACAGTTTTTTGTAGAACATAATTTTCTGAAGACCACAGTTTTTTGTAGACCACAGTGTTCTGAAGAACATAGTTTTCCGAAGACCATAGTTTTCTAAAGACCACAGTTTTTTTTTGAAGAGCACACTTTTCTAAATAACACAGTTTTCTGAAGAATACAGTTTTTTGAAGACAACAGTTTTTGAAGACAACAGTTTTCTAAAAAACATAGTTTTCTGAAGACCAATTTTTTAAAGACCACAGTTTTCTGAAGAACATAGTTTTCTGAAGACCACAGTTTTCCGAAGACCACAGTTTTCCGAAGTCCACAGTTTTCTGAAGACCAGAGTTTTCTGAAGACCACAGTTTTTCGAAGACCAGAGTTCTCTAAATAACACAGTTTTCTGAAGGCCACAGTTTTCCAAAGATAACAGTTTTCTGAAGACCGCAGTTTTTCGAAGACCACAGTTTTCTGAAGAACATAGTTTTCCGAAGACCACAGTTTTACGAAGAACATAGTTTTCTAAAGAACATAGTTTTCCGAAGACCACAGTTTTATGATGACCACAGTTTTCCAAAGACCCCAGTTTTTCAGAGAACATAGTTTTCTGAAGAACACAGTTTTCTGAAGAACATAGTTTTCTGAAGACCATATTTTTCCAAAGACCACAGTTTTCAGAAGAACACAGTTTTCTGAAGACCACAGTTTTCTGAAGAACATAGTTTTCTGAAGAACATAGTTTTCTGAAGAAACATAGTTTTATGATGACCACAGTTTTCCAAAGACCACAGTTTTCCGAAGAACATAGTTTTCTGAAGAACATAGTTTTCTGAAGACCACAATTTTGTGAAGACCACAGTTTTGTGAAGACCACAGTTTTCTGAAGACCACAATTTTGTGAAGACCACAGTTTTCTGAAGACCACAGTTTTCTGAAGACCACAGTTTTCTGAAGATGTTTTTGTTCTACACGATTATAATCACATACTTTTCTAAAGTTCTTCTTCATCTCTCCTGTAATTCTTCAGTATTTAGGCCTCATTTTCTTTTAGATTAGACGTTAGATGTTAGATATACATGTATAGATGCTGTGTTGTCTGTTGTTCTGTTTTTGAGGTGATACTTCTACGTGTCTACGCTGCTTGTTGTGGTCAAGATCTGCTTGTAAACCAATACAAGTACTGAGACATGATGAGTTCTCAGGATTAAACTGGCCTTCACTTCCTCGTTACTCACCTGAGTTTCACCAGATTTGTTTCAGGTATGAGCCTCATTTGGGTTAGAGATGTGGGTACTAGTTAGGCTACCACCAGGGACCAAGTTAGGCCACAGGTATGAGCCCCATTTTGGTTACAGTCATGGGCCCTAGTTAGGCTACCACTGGGGGCCCAGTTTGGTTACAGTTATGGGACCCAGCTGGGTTACAGTTATGGGACCTTGTTAGGTCTCAGGTATGAGCCCCATTTGGGTTACAGTCATCGATGCCAGTTAGGCTACCACTGGGGGCTCAGCTGGGTTACAGTTATGGGACCCAGTTAGGCCACAGGTATGAGCCCCATTTGGGTTACAGTCGTGGGTACTAGTTAGACTACCACTGGGGGCCCAGTTGGGTTATAGTTATAGAACCCACTTAGGCCACAAGTATGAGCCCCAGGTGTTTTACCACTGTGGGGCCCACTTAAGCTACAGCTGTTTGACCACATGCACTGCAAGTTCTTCCTTGGAGGCCAACATCCTGGCTGTCATCATAATTAAGTCCATAACAAATTCATAAGGTTAAAGTGTCTCCTACTTTAAGTCCACATGAGGGCGCTCCACAGCCACTAGCAGGTCAGTACAATACAACCTGCTATGACATCTTCATGGTGTGTCTATCTCAGTGGTGTGTAGCAGGGTTTATTTTATAATATAGAAATATCATACAGTCTTTTATAAAGTCTAATAAGAGGAATCTGTGTACAAAGCAGGAATTTAAGGATAAAAATATCAAAAAGGAGACAAAACAACTAAATATCTGCTGCATGTT
>CM038705.1:3343490-3370990 GCA_021613375.1 Megaleporinus macrocephalus
GCATTTACAACCTCAACCACATCCTGGTCTGAGCACACAGGCCAGAGTTCTGTTGATGGCTTTCCAGATAAGAAACGTTGGTCAGCAGCTGAAGGACTTTGTGGCCGAACTTCTGTTTGGATCTGGACTTTTGGTAGAAATGGTTATTGTTTGTGTGTTAAAATGGTTATCAATGTTACCCACGATATATAACTGTGTGCCTGTTCAAGCTCCTTCCTTCTCTCTCTTTGACTTTCAAAAGACATTCGATGATTTTTCAAGCCAAGTTCTTTGATTAAGATAAATTTGTTAAGATGAGTTAATCTTTGAAGGTTTGTACTTTTAGTTTGCAAACATTCTAAGTGGGTGAATTGTTAGAACTTATCAGTGTGTTAAGTCTGTAAGTTTACTAAACCTAATTCTTTAAGTTTACCAAAGCAGTCACAGCAGCTCAGACTAACTCAGGGCTCTTGGTTTTAATTGGAGATCTGTAACTGTTTACTTTTCTTTAATGTACTCTTTTCTGCTTTCTTAATTCTGTTTAATTTGGGTTTCGCTTCCGTTGTGTAAATGGGTATATTATAATATTATATAATATATAATATTCAATCTCTGGACACGCCCTCTTAGAAAGTCCTATAAACTCGAAGGCGGATTTCAGACTCTCTCTCTAAGATCTCTTGACTCCTGCCACACTGCTAGAAGGATTCTCCGCAGGGGAGGGCCTTCAGAACTCTCCTCGTCTGGGACTTTTGAGCCCACGGGACTTCGAATCTCTCTCTTTTGCTCGACAGAGCCGGACAAGCAGACCGAACTTAGCTCCGCTTAGCACAACAACACACCAGTACACACGGACACCAGAGTAGGCCCCCTTTTTAAGGGGGCAGTCGTGGCCTGAAGGTTAGGGATCCGGTCTTGTGACCAGAAGGGCACCGGTTCGATCCCTGGGACCGGCAAGTCATGACTGTAGTGCCCTTGAGCAAAGCACCTAACCCCAACTGCTCCCCGGGTGCCGTAGATAAGGGCTGCCCACCGCTCCGGGTGTGTGTGCTCACCGCCCCCTAGTGTGTGTGTATATGTGGGTGTTTCACTGCATGGATGGGTTAAATGCGGAGGTCAAATTCCACTGTGTGTAAACACACGTGGCTAATCATAGTCCTACGTTCTACACATCAGTATTTTCAGTTCTCTGTACATGTGGTTTTCTGTGTTTGTGAGCACTAGTGCCACCTACTGTTCCAGAAACTATATAACACATACATCATGGTTACTTTGTTTTAGAATTCAATAATTCTACAATCAAAGGTAACCTGAAATCACCAAATCCAATATTAATATTATTTCCAGACTCTGGAAGGACTGGAACATGTCAGTCATGCCGCTTATGATTAACTTTGGAAATAAAACGTAACTAAGTCTCAAATCAACACTACAGTTTTTTGATTTGTCGAGCGTCTGAACGTGACGGACTGCACCGTGTCCAGATAGATGGACGTTCAAACATGGCCAAATGAATAAAACAAACTCGACTGTAGGGGGCGCACTGTTACTGGGACGAACTGCATCTTCGGACAGCGAAAGGAGAAACTACAGGAAAGCAGAACCGGTTAAAACAAGGAACAGACAGATCCTGCTGTAGCCAATGAGGAAGAGCGGCGGTTCTGTGTTGAAGCGAATGAAAAAGCGAGGACGTTCTTGTTTTAGCCAATGAGAACGAGGGGGCGTTACTGTTTACTGCTGACCGGCGATATTGAGCTAAAGTGTACTCCGACAGACAAGAGTTCTGCGCGGAACCAGCACACGCCCCACCGTAACCGAGGGAACCAGTGCGTTGCTAGGAAACCAAGGCACGGCAAGCAGCCAAGCCACGAGCCCATGCAACCGAAGCATCCAAGGCCAACAAAGCCGGTGACCCCCACAGCCGGAAAAGCGGTAGGGCACACGCATGTGCAAACATCTGTGTGGTGGAGGTCCGAGAGTGTGCTATCAAGGTTCTTTTGTTAGAACTATTATTTTACAGAATGAAAAATATTTTACCTTATTTTACTTGTTATTTTCTCAATTTTTTCCCTTCTTCGATTCCTTTATTTTTTATTAACCTTTTTCTGTTAGTTAATGTTCATCTAATAACTATCTTTTTATATAAGCTAGTCTCGGTGTGTTCTCAATATTATAACAAGTGTATACGATCACTTACCTCAAACCAAACTAAAACCTCAGAAAACAAATATTTTATGCGGAAAAGAGTGAATTTATTGATTAATCGATGAATTAACGGCTGATTTATTCATTACCCTTGATATCGTTACAACTGTTTGGTACAGAAACTCAAAAACAAGCTGCACTGAACTGAACAGAGGTGAAAACCAGAAACCATATAAAAAACATATAACTGTTATTAAACTGATATGATGTAGTTACTGAGTGAGGAAAGATATAAAGATATACAATCATATGTCGTGTCCAGATGATAAAATCTACCACACACACACACACACACACACACACACACACACACACACACACACATATATATATATACATATGCATGCAAAAGAGTCTGAGCCGACCACAGTTTCCTGAAAACCACAGTTTCCTGAAGAGCTACTAAAGCCTCATACCACGCATTAGACTTTATTTATTTTAGATATCAAAGATGTACAATTATCAAGCTTAGAGTTACTAAAATATAAATTATATATATATATATATATATATATATATATATATATATATATATATATATATATATACAACATTTAACACTGTCCACTGTATCAGTTCCACTCAACATACAGTCCAGCAGGGGGAGACATTTATTCGTTTGTCTTACATAACCCCAAATTTCTGGTCCTTTCCAAAGAAACCTGCAGTGTTTGGTGGTCCTCTTTATTCATTTATAGGCAAATGGGTATTTGTGTTGTACTTGTTTTGGCCAGCAGAGGGCGCTGCTGCTGTCTACTAAGCACATGCTTTGGAGGACACTGCCCAAAAGTCCTAAATGTAGATCCAGAGAACCCAGTTAAACACATGAGACACAAGTACTAAACTTGTTTAAAGAACTGAAATCAAAGTCTGATCTTCAGAACATGGGCTTGTGGACATGTATCAACACCAACAGAGGAAACTCTGAGGAACCTCAGAACACCAGCTGTTGATGCTCATCAGGCTGGAAAGGCTTACAGAACCATACAGAACAAGAGTTTGGACTTCTAAGCTGTTAACGGCCACAGTGGCTAATGTTAATGTTCACCATCAGGAGAGCTCATTGATCTCCAACAAGAACATCACTGACTGTCTACTGTTTACTGAATGTCACATGGACGAGCCAGAAGACTGTTGGAAAAATGTTTTGTGGAGACCACAATAGATCTTTTAGGTTTAAATGAGAAGCTGGAGAAAGGAAAACACAGCATTCCAGCATAAGAACCTGATCCCATCTGTGAAACATGGTGGTGGTAGTATCACAGTTTTTGTCTGTTTTGCTGCATCTGAAATAGGATGACTTGCTCTGATTGATGGAACAATGTATGGTACATGTCAGGACGTCTATCCGTGAACTGGACCTCGAGAGAACGTGGATTATACAGCAGGACAGTGACCCTAAGCACACGAGTGGTCCTACCAAAGACTGTTAATGAAGAATAAAGTTAATAGAGCACACAGCAGAATTTGACCTCCACATTTAACCCATCCGTGCAGTAAAACACCCACATATACACCAGGGGGCAGTGAGCACACGTGCCAGAAGCGGTGGGCAGCCCTATCCACGGCACTCAGGGAGCTGTTGCTTGGTCAAAGGCACCTCAGTTGTAGCCTGCTGGTCCCAGGGATCGGACCAGCGACCTTCTGGTCACAAGACCAGATTACTAACCCTCAGGCCACGATGACTGCCCACTAGATTCGAACTCATGCCTCCAGGGGAGACTACGAACTGACCACTCGGCCATCCTGACTGACGGAGCAGTAGGGGAATAATAGTTGGAGTGACCAAGCCAAAGTCGAGAGCACTCCAGACCTGGAAGGACCTGAGTGAGCAGTAAATGGGTGGAAACCAACCAACATCCCAGAGTTGGAACTGTTCTGTTCGGAGCAAGTTGATCACATCAGATACACCAGTTAGATTATAGACTTCTACTACCCACAGATAGAAAACACTGGTTTGTTTTCCTCAATAAATAAAACCAAATCTAATATTTTTGTTTCATTTCTTTAACTGATTATGTTTTAAGGTCATATTTATAATATAGAAATATAGAAAACGCTAGAAGTTTCCAAAACGTTCAAGCTACACTGTAGATGTTTGGTTTTAGCAACTATTCTCACGTCACTCTATTCCTTACTTCTCCATAAAGACATGCAAGCATTTCTGATTATTCCTCTTAGACATTTATTCCTAAACCACTACTGTGGACTGATGAGCACGTTGATACTCAGTTCCGTTTTTTAGTTTCCAAAAAGGTGAACGAATAACTGCATATACACGTCCGTACAAAGGTCACCCAAGCTGATAGTTTAGATCTGATCAACAAGTGTGTAAATAATCAGACATACAATACAAAGTAACATGAATATGTTATTGTGAGAGAAGTAGATCAGATCTTGATCCAGTTTGAAGAACAAAGTTAGGTTCCAGATTTCTCCTGGACGCCCCAGACATTGTATGAATGTGTTCAGTTCCTTCAGCAGCAAATCTTGATTTATCTTAATGAAGTACTGAGCAGTCAAAGCAGGTATTAGATGAGAACTGATAATAATACTGGGTTGTTTAGGAGAAGCTTGGAAAGAGTTAAATAAACACACTGACGTATGGAAAAGAACTACTTACTCTATTAATACTGTTTAATATGTAAATAATAAAGTGTTTACTGAGTAAATAAAAGCTTACTATCTGGAAAAAATAGCTTTTTATATATAATAACATCCCTGAGTGACTAAAATCTTTGTATTCTAAATGTTAACTTGGCTTATACACAGTCAAGTCATATTATTATGACCAACAGCTAATATCCAGAGTGATACTCAGTAAGGTTCTGGTAGGTGGTCACAGGTATCTGGAGGTATCATGCTGACTGCAGAGCATCCCACAGCTGCTGGAGGGAGCGTGGAGGAGGGTCCATAGAGCCAACACCTCCATCCAGGTGGTCCCACAGATGCTAGCTGGGTTCAAGTCTGGGGAATTAGGGGTCCAGGGTAGTACTTGGAAGTCTTGGTCAGCTCTTCCAACTAGTGTGATATGTTGAAGTGTCTTGCTGGAAGGTCCCATTCGCCCCAGAGAAGACCATCAGCATGTATGGTGTACATGATCTGCAAGGATGGATTCAGACCTAAATCAGTTGAGAGGGTCTTCCAGATAAATGAATGTCCTGAAAACATTCCCTGGAGGAAAAAGTAGGAAGTGGTCATAATAATGTGACTCGACTGTGTATAATGTTTCTATGTAAACCAAATACATGAAGAGTGTTCTCCTAGGCGTTCCTCTACTGGGTTCTTCTAAGTGGACTCAGTCTTGTCCTTAGGTGTTGTCCTTCCACACAGCTGGAGCAGAGCGACCTGGTAGTTCCTTGCCAGGAAAAAGTACATGACCGGGTCCAACACGCCGCTGACACAGGTGAGAGCTGAGGTCAGGCGGTTACCGAAGGCCAGTGATCTCGCCTCAGCGTCTGACACCTGGCCTTGAGTGTGGCGTACGATGTAAACGAAGCGGAGTGCATGGTACGGCACGAAGGCGGCGAAGAAGTTGACCACGGTCAGGACAATCATCCTCACAGCCTTCCTCTGGACGGGAGTCCTCTCCTGAAACGTCTTCGTCCTCAGCTTGTTCAGAATGAGGACATAGGATACCGTCAGAGTGACCAGAGGGACGCCAATGGCCACGGCAGTCGAGACAAGAGCTTGGCGAGAAGTTTTCTCCAGGTACAGCTGCCGGCACACCGTCACGTTCCCCTCCGCCAACTGGACGCTCGCTGTTTGGGACGTGAAAAGCACAGGCGCCATGGAAATAGTCACCATCACCCACAGTATCCCGCAAGCGGCTTTGGCGTTGGTGGTTCTCCTCAGGTTCTGGCACCGCAGTGGTAGCACGGTGGCCAAAAGGCGGTCCAGGCTGATGCAAGTCATGAGGTACATGCTGCAGTAGAGGTTTAGGAAGAAAAGGAAGCCCACCAAGCGACAAGAGGCCTCCCCAAGTGGCCAGTGGCTGCCGGAGGCATGGTAGACCACGCGCATGGGTAGCACCAGAACGTAGGACATGTCGGCCACCGCCAGGTTCATCAGGAACACCTTGGACGGGGTCCATCTCTTGCTTTGACAAAACACCCACAGAGCCAGAGCGTTACAAGGAACCGAAAGAACGAAGACTGTGATGTAGAAGGTGGCGAACCAAACGTTCTCCTGATGGGAACCAGCCGAGAAGAAGCTGTTCCTCGCCTCCTCTGAATAATTTGTATACATGTTGCAGAACTTGACTGGAAGCCTGAGAGAAATAGAGAGAGAGAGAGGGAGAGAATTACTGAGAAGATGCTTCTTTTATTTCATCTCCAGCAGTTGGGCTACATTCTTGGTTACCTGTACATAGGTAGGTGAAGGTAGTGCTACCCAAGGACTCTTATTGGTGGTGAGTTTGTTACTCAGGTGGGGAACTGAACTCCAGTTTACAACATAGAGGGCACCAATGTTACCTTCTACACTATCCAACCACCCACAGGGCAGTAGGATGCCTCTAAACAACCCCACCTTCCAGCACCATAAACCCATACATACAGTTTAAAGCTATTAGTTCCAACTGTTTACATGTTTTAAGTCTTTCTGTGTGTCAGGTTTTCTCCCAGGGGGCTCCAGGAACAGCCAGAAGAACCAGAAGGTGTTGCAGTGAAATGAGCAGTTAGTTCTTAGAAACCTTCTTTGGCTTTGTTACATTCTGTTCAACTTTCACCAACATTCAGAATCAGTACTCAGTTCAGAAGATCAAGCTACATGATTTATTATATTTCCTCCGATTCTGTAGTTTCAGGTTCACACTGACTGTATTTGAGAAAACGGGTACTTACCGTAGACGCAGTGGTCCGGCTTTGGTGATGGGTTTGTCTCAGAATGATGCTCTTCAGTGAGAGTTCTCTATTTGTCCTTTTAAAAGACTCCACTATATTCCGGCCACAGTGTATCGTCTTCCTGTTTTGGTTTCTCACATCTGCTTCAGGCGTCATAAAACCTGAAGGTGATTCTACTGCAAATGCAAACAAGTATGATAAGATCTATAGTGTACTGGTGCTTTAAGCTTGTGTCTCAAGTCTGGAAATTTGATTAGAGAACCCAATTAAACAAAAGAGACACGGATATTAAACATGGTTATTAATTTACTGATAAAAATGATGCGGTATTTGATATCTGGGAGGGTAAAAGTGTGTGAAGCTCTTGGATTATCAGTGAATCTGAAGGTGAAATCAGTATCAGGGGTTTTCGGTCCGTGGGATGATGATCAGGTGTGAGTTCTGTTTTATTTAAAGAACTGAGATCAGACTCAGATCTTCAGAAGATTCTGAGGAACATCGGAGAGCAAGATGTTTATGCTCATTAGGCTTGAAAGATTACAGAACCATCTCTAAAGAGTTTAGACTCAAACAGATTGTGTATAAACAGGAGTTGTACACCAACAAAGAACATCCTTGGGTCACTTCTAAGCAGGTTCCAAAGGCCTCTCGCACAGTGGCCAATGCTAATGTTCTTGAGTCCACCATCAGGAGAACACTGACCAACGATGGTGTGCATGGCAGGGCCGCAAGGAGAAACTCACTACTGCCCTGGAAGAACATCACTGACCGTCTACAGGTTACTAAATATCACACGGACGAGCCAGAAGAAGTATTGGAATGTTTTGTAGATGTATGAGACCAAAGTAGATGTATTACTCCATTCCAGCATAAGAACCGTATCCCACCTGTGAAGCATGGTGGTGGTAGTATCATGGTTTGCACCTGTGTTGCTGCATCTGGGCCAGAACGGCTTGCTGTTTGTGATGGAACAATGAATTCTGAATGATACCATTGATGTCTAAGACATCAGTCCATGAACTGAATCTCAAGCATCTTAGGAACCTGTTGTACTGATCCTCCAAGGGCAGAAAAATCTATGTGTCTGTTGAATTGAGCATGAACACCAGAGCTGGACACCAAGATAGCCATGCAGAGAAGATCACCACAGTGAAGTATGGTGGTGGATCGGTGATGCTGTGGGCTGTTTTTCTTCCAAAAGCTCTGGACAGATTGTTAGGATACATGGTGTGATGGACTTCAGCAGATGTTAAGCTTAAACTGGGCTATGGTTAGGTCTTTCAGTAGGACAATGATCCTAAACACACCTCAAAATGAACACAAATACAGTTCACTGTCCACAGAACCAAAGTTTGCCATGGTCATCCCAGTCCATGGACAAAAAATTGAAATCAAGAAAACATATGGGATGAGCTAAAGAAGATGGTCAACAAGCAGAACCTGGAGAGGTTCTGTATCTTCTTCTATGGCCAGATAAGACCAAAATAGAGTAAAAATATGTTGGTAGATCTGTGATGTTCTGGGATGTTTTTCTTCCAAAAGCTCTGGACAGATTATTTGGATACATGGTGTCAAGGTCTCTAGCAGATGTTAAACTTAAACTAAGCCATGGTTGGGTCTTCTAACAGGACAATGATCCTAAACTCACCTTCCAAACAACACAAAAATAGTTCACTGACTACAGAACCAAAGTGTGCCATGGTCATCCCAGTCCATGGACAAAAACTTAAATCAAGAAAACATATGAGATGAGCTGAAGAAGATGGTCAACAAGCATGAACCACAGAATCTGAAGGACCTTGAGAGGGTTTGTATGTTCTTCTAAGGCCAGATGAGACCAAAATAGAGTCTTTTGGCAACAAACACCAGATCTGGTGTTGTTCTGAGCTGTTTTTCTTCCAAAACTCTGGACAGATTATTTGGATACATGGTGTCAACGTCTCTAGCAGATGTTAAACTTAAACTAAGCCATGGTTGGGTCTTCTAACAGGACAATGATCCTAAACTCACCTCAAAATCAACACAAAAATCTAAACCTAACTCAGGATTTCAAGATGGCCGCGCGCGGTGGTGCAGCAGCTTCTCACGCTCCCAGCGAAAACCCAGCTTTCAGTTATTTTTACGTCGGTTCTGATAGCGACTTCACGCGCCTTAAGCCTGTGAGTTACAGCCGAACCGAACTTTTTAAGATTAAGGACAGCTCTGCCACAAAAGTAGCAACTATGGACAGTAGTCTCAGAGCCAAGCTGGGCAGACTACAACTTCTCCGGACACCGGCGTGGCGGGTCAGAGCGGTACGAACAAAGGGCAAAAGGAAGCGATGCAGGCGAAGACTGAAGAGAGGGAAGCGGGCCGGCGTGCTAGCCAGGCTCAAGGCTAACGCCGACAGACCCCCGATTCCATCTCTCTTCCTGTCCAACGTTCGCTCTTTGGACAACAAGCTGGACCTTCTGCGGCTGAGGATGAGTGTTTCTGATGAGATGAGGAACTGCGCTGTGATCTGTCTCACGGAAACATGGCTAAACGACAGCATGCCGGACTCAGCCTTCCAGCTCGCCGGCCGGCAGCTCTTCCGCGCGGACCGCAACCAGCTGTCCGGAAAAGCACGAGGGGGCGGCTTATGCGTCTACATAAACAAAGGTTGGTGCACAAACTGTGTGATGGTAAACGCCCTATGCTCCGAGGCAACAGAACAGCTGACCGTGAAGTGTCGGCCACACTATCTGCCTCGGGAGTTTACAGCTGTGTTCGTCATTGCCGTTTACATAGCACCGGATGCTAATGCTAACAACGCACTGAAAGAGCTACATGACAACATCAGCTCGCTTCAGAACAAGCATCCGGAGGCGTTTTACGTGGTGGCGGGGGATTTTAACCACGTGAACCTGACGAACATTTTGCCGAGGTTTTACCAACACATAGACATTCCAACACGGGGAGACAACACACTCGACCGTGTTTACACCAACATCAGAGACGCGTACAGAGCCGTCCCCCACCCCCACCTCGGGCTCTCCGACCACATCTCCATTATGCTGGTCCCTGCATACCACCCCCCGCTGCGACGCTCCAGACCCACACAGAAGACCATCACTGTGTGGCCCGGTGACGCAGACGCTGTGCTGCAGGACTGTTTCGGCTGCACAGACTGGCATGTCTTTAGGGAGGCTGCTGAGAGTGAGGGGGAGCTGGATCTGGAGGATTACACATCTGCTGTCCTCGGGTACATCAGCAAGTGTGTGGAGGATGTCACCACCACAAAGACAGTGACCTGCTACCCGAACCAGAAACCCTGGCTGAATGGAGAGGTGCGTTCTCTACTGAAAGCCAGGGATGCTGCCTTCAGGTCTGGCGACGCACAGGAACTCAGGAGGGCTAGAAGAGAGCTGACCGCAGGTGTTAAGAGGGCCAAAGCTGCATATGCTCTGAAAATCCAGGGACACTTCTCCTCCCAGGATCCTAGGAGCATGTGGAGGGGAATTAAGTGCATCACAGACTATAAAACCAGAGATGCACAATGTTCCAAAGACCCCTCCCTGCCCGAGGCTCTCAACAAATTCTATGCCCGCTTTGAGGACCCTGACACCCCGCCCAGCATAAGACTCACCCCTCCACCTGGAGAAGTACCCCTCTGTGTGACACCAGCAGAGGTAAGGAGGACCCTCAGGAGGATCAACCCCCGGAAAAGTGCTGGTCCGGATAACATACCCGGACGAGTACTACGGGAGTGCGCTGATCAGATCTCCGAGGTCCTGGCAGACATTTTCAATGTCTCCCTCACCCAGGCAGCTGTTCCCACCTGCCTGAAGACCGCCACCATCATCCCGGTCCCCAAGAGCTCCACAGTGACAGGTCTGAATGACTACCGGCCGATAGCTCTCACGCCGATAGTCACTAAATGCTTTGAAAGACTGGTTATGACCCACATCAAAGCCACCATCGACGTCACTGTGGACCCACACCAGTACGCCTACAGGAGGAACCGATCCACAGACGATGCCATTTCCTCTGTGGTCCACACTGCCCTCACCCACCTGGAGCAGAAGGACTCTTATGTCCGTATGCTCTTTGTGGACTTCACTTCCGCCTTTAACACCATGATACCCCAGACACTGACAGATAAGCTCTCCTCACTTGGTCTGCGCTCTTCTCTTTGCAACTGGGTCCTGGACTTCCTGACCAACAGGCCGCAGTCTGTGAGGATCCACAACCTCTCCTCCTCCACCAC
Source organism: Megaleporinus macrocephalus (assembly GCA_021613375.1). Lineage (NCBI taxonomy): Eukaryota > Metazoa > Chordata > Actinopteri > Characiformes > Anostomidae > Megaleporinus > Megaleporinus macrocephalus. The sequence goes on from CM038705.1 coordinate 3,354,747, forward strand.
AATCCTCAGCACTGGCTCCCCTCAGGGCTGTGTGTTGAGCCCCCTTTTGTTCACGCTGCTCACATATGACTGCTCACCCATCCACCCAGGCTGTCATATTGTGAAGTTTGCGGACGACACGGCAGTGGTCGGATGCATCACAAACAGTGATGAGTCTGGCTACAGACGGGAGGTAGAACACCTGGAGGGTTGGTGCAGAAAGAACAACCTCTGCATCAACATAAAGAAGACGAAGGAGATGATTGTGGACTTCAGAAGGGGCAGACATGCCCACCTCCCCCTGCATGTCGGAGGGTCTGCGGTGGAAGTGGTCTCCAGCTACAGGTACTTGGGTGTTCACCTGAGCAACAACCTCACCTGGAGCAACAACACTTCCAGTCTGGTCAGGAAGGCACATCAGCGGCTCTACTTCCTCAGGCGGTTGAGGCGAGCTGGGCTGGGGAGCTCGGTCCTCACCTCCTTCTACAGATGTGTGGTGGAGAGCGTTCTATGCTCCAGCATCAACGTGTGGCACGGAAGCTGCTCTGCTGCAGACAGGAAAGCTCTGCAGAGGGTGGTGAAGGCTGCACAGAGGTCTGTCGGAGTCAGCCTCCCCACCACCACGGACATATACACCTCCAGATGCAGGAAGAGGGCCACCTGCATCATGAAGGACCCCACTCATCCAGCACACTCACTGTTTGTCCCGCTCCCCTCAGGCAGGAGGCTGCGGAGCGTTAAGTGTAGAACGAACAGACTGAGGAACAGCTTCATTCCGGAAGCTGTAAGACTTTTAAACGCCACTTAGTGGAACCACTGCACTGACACTTTTACTGCACTGACACTTTTACGACACCAGTCACTTTAATACACTCTGCTGCTACCTTCTCCATTCCTGTTTATTTTATTTTCATATATTTTATATATTTATGTTTATTTTATTTATTTAAGTACTGCTGTCTGGGTAAAACTGGGTCCTTGGGTACCACAATTTCGTTCCACCCCATGTACCACATGTGATGCGAATGACAATAAAGTCTCCTTGAATCCTTGAATCCTTGAAAACCAATGGGATGAGCTGAAGAGGAGAGTCAACGAGCATAAACCTCTGAATCTGAAGGATCTGGAGAGGTTCTGTATGGAGGAATGGGGTTCTATGTGTTCTCTAGTCTTATTAAGCACTATAAGAGACTCAGAGCCATTGGCTTTGCAGATGGAGGAGCACAACGCATTCAATGAAGGTTTGCCAACAATTGTGGCTCACAGACGTAAGAAAAGTATCTATTTCTTGATAAACATTAGGATTGTTCTTTCAACCACAGTTCTTCAAATAAAAGATCAGAAGTATCAAAATGGTCTCTGAGGATAACAACCTATAAATAGGTGTTCTAAGAAGTAGTGAGAAGATTGTGGTTAGAACATGCATGCTTGTTTAAACCACTGGATGTGGGTTGCAAGTGAAGGAAACTCTTTTCAGTTCCACCATAAAGGTTAGAGTTGTTGTGCATGAGTAACATAAGCCTCATAAAACTTATCACTCAGATCTACTGATATTTCACAAATACTTAATTTTAATACATACAAACTACTAATTTGTGTTACAAATGAAAATATAAAGTTTGTTTCCAGAGTTTAAACACCGTCAGAGACAGTAGCTCATCTGCTGCTGCACAGTTTGTGTTCCTCTAGTCAGTGATGACAGGACGCTGTTGTCTCTATAGCTTGGTTGGTGGACTATTCTCAATCCAGCAGTAACACAGAGGTGTTCCACTCAGGGCAGTGGATTAATCACATGATACCTACATCAAACCATGGTATGGTGGTGTAGTGTTAGTATGGTGGTGTAGTGGTCAGTATGGTGGTGTAGTGGTCAGTATGGTGGTGTAGTGTTAGTATGGTGGTGTAGTGGTCAGTATGGTGGTGTAGTGTTAGTATGGTGGTGTAGTGGTTAGTATGGTGGTGTAGTGTTAGTATGGTGGTGTAGTGGTTAGTATGGTGGTGTAGTGGTTAGTACGGTGGTGTAGTGGTTAGTACGGTGGTGTAGTGGTTAGTATGGTGGTGTAGTGTTAGTAAGGTGGTGTAGTGGTTAGTATGGTGGTGTAGTGGTTAGTATGGTGGTGTAGTGGTTAGTATGGTGGTGTAGTGTTAGTAAGGTGGTGTAGTGGTTAGTATGGTGGTGTAGTGGTTAGTACGGTGGTGTAGTGGTTAGTATGGTGGTGTAGTGTTAGTATGGTGGTGTAGTGGTTAGTACGGTGGTGTAGTAGTTAGTATGGTGGTGTAGTGGTTAGTATGGTGGTGTAGTGTTTAGTATGGTGGTGTAGTGTTTAGTATGGTGGTGTAGTGGTTAGTATGGTGGTGTAGTGGTTAGTTCGGTGGTGTAGTGGTTAGTGCGGTGGTGTAGTGGTTAGTATGGTGGTGTAATGGTTAGTACGGTGGTGTAGTGGTTAGTATGGTGGTGTAGTGGTTAGTACGGTGGTGTAGTGGTTGGTACGGTGGTGTAGTGGTTGGTACGGTGGTGTAGTGGTCGGTATGGTGGTGTAGTGGTCAGTACGGTGGTGTAGTGGTTAGTACGGTGGTGTAGTGGTTAGTATGGTGGTGTAGTGGTCAGTACGGTGGTGTAGTGGTTAGTACGGTGGTGTAGTGGTTAGTACGGTGGTGTAGTGGTTAGTATGGTGGTGTAGTGGTTAGTACGGTGGTGTAGTGGTTAGTACGGTGGTGTAGTGGTCAGTATGGTGGTGTAGTGGTTAGTACGGTGGTGTAGTGGTCAGTACGGTGGTGTAGTGGTTAGTAAGGTGGTGTAGTGGTCAGTATGGTGGTGTAGTGGTTAGTAAGGTGGTGTAGTGGTCAGTATGGTGGTGTAGTGGTTAGTACGGTGGTGTAGTGGTCAGTATGGTGGTGTAGTGGTTAGTATGGTGGTGTAGTGGTTAGTATGGTGGTGTAGTGGTTAGTACGGTGGTGTAGTGGTTAGTACGGTGGTGTAGTGGTCAGTACGGTGGTGTAGTGGTTAGTAAGGTGGTGTAGTGGTCAGTACGGTGGTGTAGTGGTTAGTACGGTGGTGTAGTGGTCAGTACGGTGGTGTAGTGGTCAGTACGGTGGTGTAGTGGTTAGTACGGTGGTGTAGTGGTTAGTATGGTGGTGTAGTGATCAGTATGGTGGTGTAGTGGTTAGTACGGTGGTGTAGTGGTTAGTACGGTGGTGTAGTAGTTAGTATGGTGGTGTAGTGGTCAGTATGGTGGTGTAGTGGTTGGTACGGTGGTGTAGTGGTTGGTACGGTGGTGTAGTGGTTAGTATGGTGGTGTAGTGGTTAGTATGGTGGTGTAGTGGTTGGTACGGTGGTGTAGTGGTTGGTACGGTGGTGTAGTGGTTGGTACGGTGGTGTAGTGGTCAATACGGTGGTTTAGTGGTTAGTATGGTGGTGTAGTGGTTAGTATGGTGGTGTAGTGGTCAGTATGGTGGTGTAGTGGTTGGTACGGTGGTGTAGTGGTTGGTATGGTGGTGTAGTGGTTAGTATGGTGGTGTAGTGGTTAGTAAGGTGGTGTAGTGGTTAGTATGGTGGTGTAGTGGTTAGTATGGTGGTGTAGTGGTTAGTATGGTGGTGTAGTGGTCAGTATGGTGGTGTAGTGGTCAGTATGGTGGTGTAGTGGTTAGTACGGTGGTGTAGTGGTTGGTACGGTGGTGTAGTGGTTGGTACGGTGGTGTAGTGGTTGGTACGGTGGTGTAGTGGTCAGTACGGTGGTGTAGTGGTTAGTATGGTGGTGTAGTGGTTGGTACGGTGGTGTAGTGGTTGGTACGGTGGTGTAGTGGTCAATACGGTGGTGTAGTGGTTAGTATGGTGGTGTAGTGGTTGGTACGGTGGTGTAGTGGTTGGTACGGTGGCTCACATGAAGGGCCAACTTCCAACACCTTATTCAAGCCTACCGAACCTGAAATGTTAACATTAACATCTCTTTATGGAACATCTAGTAATGTTGGTTTAGGTAAAGTGTTGTTAGATGTTCTCCTCTGACGGACTCTTCAGGCACATTCTTTAGTCACAAGATTTACGGATGGCAGGAAGTGTAAGCAGGAAGCAGCTCTATATACACACATACATACACACAAATACATACCTCTGTGCTGTAACTGCTATGGAGTCGCTTGTCCCTGTCAAGTGCTAGACGGACTGGTAGACTCAGTGAGGTTCTGGTAGGAGGTCACAGGTATCTGGAGGTATCATGCTGACTGCAGTGCATCCCACAGCTGCTGGAGGGAGCGTGGAGGAGGATCCATAGAGCCAACACCACCATCCAGGTGGTCCCACAGATGCTCAATAGGGTTCAAGTCTGGGGGATTAGGGGTCCAGGGTAGCACTTGGAAGTCTTGCTCAGCTCTTTCAACCAGTGTGGGACATTTCTAGTTGTGTGACGTGTCGGTCTTGCTGGAAGATCCCATCCACCCCAGAGAAGACCTTCAGCATGTATGGTGTATGTGATCTGCAAGGATGGATTCAGACCCAAATGGGTTGACAGGGTCTTCCACATGGACGAGTGGATCCAGAGAATGACATGAAAGCATTCCCCAGACTTTACATACATTATATACATACATACATACAAACATTACATATTTAATGTACATTGTATCTCCATAGCAACTTAACATTTAGCTTTAACTAGGAGGCCTAGATTGACGCTAAGTTGGCTCTGACCACCTTTGGCTACCCCATGACTCCGCCCCGTCTGCGCTTGACCCTCACTCATGTCGTGTGCTTCTGTGTTTGTTTTGGTTTCCCTGCTCTTGCCTGACCCCGCCCCTTTCTCTTGCCCCGCCCCCGAAATTGTTCTCAGGTGTTTCTTGTTTCTCTGTGTATTTATACCCCTTGTGTTGTTTCTCATTTCCTGTTTGGCATCATTAGATGTTTGCCGTTTGTGCATCTCCTGTTCAGTACTTTGTTTAGTTTCTTTGTTTTATAGTCCTCGTAGTTTCATTGGTTGTTTCTGAGTTTTGGTTTCTCCTTTGTATCATGGTAACCAATGAAACCTCCAGCTCGACCTTGCAACCTTGTCTCCTTCACCACTGTCCTCCTTACAGTACTTAAGATGTGGTTTAGTATCTGAAACCGGAAACTCCCAAAAATATTCAGCACTAAAACTGATTTAGAGCTCATGATTGCAGTCATATGGCAAGTGACTTGGTGGACGACATCAGTTTGTAGATCGCTGGTTTGTGTTTGTGTGTGTTTTTGAACCTCCAGAGTATCTTGGCTCCTTCCCAGCCTGTCAATATACAGTATATAACTAATATACTAACATTAAACCTAGAAGTTCACTCACAGTGTAGTTCATAATGTAGTAAATATGTATTCTTACATCTAAATATACTTAAAATCTACGTTTACAAACTAAAACATGGACCATTTTAGTCCCAAGAAGTATTAAAAGAGTAGTACAAGTATATTAATGTTAGTATACTAACTACTAGGGCTGTGTATTGGCAAGAACCTGGCGATACAATACATACATACATTTTTCAAATACTACTATTAAAACACAAGACTGTATGAACAGGTTTATTAATGCTTACAATAGCATTGCGTCCTTGTGCTGCTTGTTAATGTTGGAGTGGAGCTGAAAATGGATTACAACACTGCCATCTAGTGGTCAGAGGTTTAAACACAACACACATTAATTCACTGTCTGCCAGGAATCTGTGTATCGATACTGTGTTTTTGAGAATTGATACAGTATCACCAAACATAATGTCCCGATATTCGATATTTTGATATTTTCTTACACCCCTACTAACTACATGGAATATACTTGGGAAATCTACTCAAACTTAATAAACATATGTTTGTAGGTGTTGTTTTGGATTGATTGGATTGATGCGGTGTAAGAAATGAACGAAACTAAAAATAAAACTAAACCTCAGGACGTAGGTGAAGATCAGAAGTTCTGATCACTGGCTTCCCTTTTGAGGCATAAGATAAAACAGGAAGCAAGCGGAGGGTTTGAGGATCTGAGTATGAATGTGTACATGAGCTTTTAGGTCTTACTGTAAGAGGACGAGTTTAGGAGAACGCAGACCAGCCTAACGTCTTAATCCAGAGACACTGCTGGAACTTTCCGGACCTTAAGGTCTTCAGAGAAGTTAGAAGACATCTCTGCAATTTTTGGTAACCCTTTATTTTAAGGTCTACTCCTTAACAATGCAAAAATGGAGAAACAGCTAGCTAGTGTTAGGCTACAATGTTTTTTAGACAGTGGGGTGGTGGGGGAGTAGAGGGCCAAGGCTTAAGGGTGATGATTCGCTACTGATATATATATATACATATATATATATATACTACTGCTCAAAAGTTTGGGATCACAGTGAAATGTTCTTGTTTTAATGGAGTATCTTCTTCCTTAACACAACAATGGACTGACGGGTCTCTAAAGAAAGTTGTTTCTTTCTGGTCATTGTGAGTCGGTCAGCAAGCCATCAACTGCTGATCTTCAGATACTAAACTAACCTAGAATGTTGTTCCCTTTTATACTCACTTATTAGTAGAATGTTTTTCAGCTGTGATCACAATTGAACAAGAGTGTCCTAACAACCAATTAGTCCAATAACATCCTTAACTTGGATTGGTGGTCGTACCAGGAGATTTAGACAGAGGACTGAGAATTACTGATAATAGAACTATATGTAAAATAAGCCTCTATACAAAAATAGACTTTAATACAAACATTTTTATTCTTTAAAAATCATCTGATACACTTACATTCATTGTGAAATGAACAATATTGTTTGTGAATGTTTGTGAAGTGATCCTAAACTTTTTATATATAATAGCTCATATTTAAGAATGTATATATTCATATACTATATATACACAATGTGTGTGTGTTTATGTTAAACCTGGCACTACTAAGGCTCAGTCAGTGAATAAGTTCTACTTCAGTTCTGGGTTTACAAATTCATTATTAACACCTTTATAGATGTAGCCAACTGTTTCCAGGTCATTTGTAAGCATGTAATAACAGTTTTGTATTAATAATAAAAGAATAAAGTCTACTCAAGTGTAGTTACCTAGGAACTTGTAAACCTCTGTAAGCTCCTACTATAATAATACCTGTACACAGGTAGGTGAAGGTAGTGTTACAGTTTACCTGTACACAGGTAGGTGAAGGTAGTGTTACAGTTTACCTGTACACAGGTAGGTGAAGGTAGTGTTACAGTTTACCTGTACACAGGTAGGTGAGGTAGTGTTACAGTTGACCTGTACACAGGTAGGTGAAGGTAGTGTTACAGTTTACCTGTACACAGGTAGGTGAGGTAGTGTTACAGTTGACCTGTACACAGGTAGGTGAAGGTAGTGTTACAGTTTACCTGTACACAGGTAGGTGAAGGTGGTGTTACAGTTTACCTGTACACAGGTAGGTGAGGGTGGTGTTACAGTTTACCTGTACACAGGTAGGTGAAGGTAGTGTTACAGTTTACCTGTACACAGGTAGGTGAGGGTAGTGTTACAGTTTACCTGTACACAGGTAGGTGAAGGTAGTGTTACAGTTTACCTGTACACAGGTAGGTGAAGGTAGTGTTACAGTTTACCTGTACACAGGTAGGTGAGGGTGGTGTTACAGTTTACCTGTACACAGGTAGGTGAATGTAGTGTTACAGTTTACCTGTACACAGGTAGGTGAGGGTAGTGTTACAGTTTACCTGTACACAGGTAGGTGAAGGTAGTGTTACAGTTTACCTGTACACAGGTAGGTGAAGGTAGTGTTACAGTTTACCTGTACACAGGTAGGTGAGGTAGTGTTACAGTTGACCTGTACACAGGTAGGTGAGGGTAGTGTTACAGTTTACCTGTACACAGGTAGGTGAAGGTAGTGTTACAGTTTACCTGTACACAGGTAGGTGAAGGTAGTGTTACCGTTTACCTGTACACAGGAAGGTGAGGTAGTGTTACAGTTGACCTGTACACAGGTAGGTGAGGGTGGTGTTACAGTTTACCTGTACACAGGTAGGTGAGGGTGGTGTTACAGTTTACCTGTACACAGGTAGGTGAATGTAGTGTTACAGTTTACCTGTACACAGGTAGGTGAGGGTAGTGTTACAGTTTACCTGTACACAGGTAGGTGAAGGTAGTGTTACAGTTTACCTGTACACAGGTAGGTGAAGGTAGTGTTACAGTTTACCTGTACACAGGTAGGTGAAGGTAGTGTTACAGTTTACCTGTACACAGGTAGGTGAAGGTAGTGTTAGAGTTTACCTGTACACAGGTAGGTGAAGGTAGTGTTAGAGTTTACCTGTACACAGGTAGGTGAAGGTAGTGTTACAGTTTACCTGTACACAGGTAGGTGAAGGTAGTGTTACAGTTTACCTGTACACAGGTAGGTGAAGGTAGTGTTAGAGTTTACCTGTACACAGGTAGGTGAAGGTAGTGTTAGAGTTTACCTGTACACAGGTAGGTGAAGGTAGTGTTAGAGTTTACCTGTACACAGGTAGGTGACCACTTCTCTCTGTATGTAATAGATTGAAGTTAATAAGAACAATACAGTTGCGTGTTCAGTTTATCGAATGCGATAAGAAACTGGACGTAGGACAAACATATAAAGGCAAACATTCTAATCTGAAACCAGCAGTGGACTCACACGTGTCCTCTGAGTGTTGGAATGTTAATGATGGGAAAATCGGGAAAATCTGAAAACTACAAACTTTCAGGACTCTATTTTGCGTCCGGCATGTATCCCTCCACACATGAATGGAATTTAAGGCTAAAACTATAATAAACAGTGACATCAGACAGTGTATTTACAAGATCTACTGTAATAATAACTTTCTGTGAGGAGCTTTTAGAGGTGGACGTCTGGTTCCATTCACCACCACTGTGACCAGTTCAGTTTACTCTGTTTAAATATTAACCTATGCAGAAACTTTAATTCCGTCTTTAACACCAGTTTTCTACATACCCTGATTAGACGTTGACCTTACTGCGGGGGTTATTTAGTTCCAGACTTTAAATGCATTGTGGGAGCAAATGCACAGTGTGCAGTGTTGTGTCTGGCTGAGTTCCCGTAACTGAAAGCAGGGCTGGACCGCTGAAGCTTACTGGAACATTCTGCTGAGAGGAAGCACACGCAGAACATGTTTAAACAGAAAGTGTTATAAGCGGCCGACAGAAAACAGAGGTCATTAAATGGTCACTCAGCGTGGAGACAGATTAACAGCACCCTCGACTCACCACAGGTAATGTGATTTAAGTGTATATTGGTGTGAAATCAAAACTATGAAAACTAAAATTTTGAATATTACTGTGGAATACTTGTACTTTTTTAATTAAACCTCAGCTTGATTTTTCAGTATACTTTAATTTAGACTCGGGTGTTACATCGAGCTTGACCCTCATTTACAATGTAGCTGAGCATATACACAGGAATGGATGTAGCATGAGTAAAATAGAACCACAAACTTAATTACAAACTGTTAAATAAACAACTAGAAAACGATAAAACAGAAAACATGAATCAGTGCTACCAAATAAAACTATTTAACAGGTGAGATCAATAATAATTCATAATAAAGGAATCAAATAAAATAACTAGAAAGGATAGAAACAGAAGACAAAATGGAGAATTATAATAATAATAAAAGTAGAAAACAAACAAAACAATAATAGAATGCACTAACAATAGATAATCATGTAACTAACAATTAATAAAAAAATATAATAGTAACAAATCAGAATGTTGACTAACTATTAAACAATTAAAATAGATTACAATAAATTGACTATTAGACTCAAAATAGATTCGAATAAGTTGACTAACTATTAGACATAAAATAGATTAGAATAAGTCGACTAACTATTAAATTTAAATTAGAATAAGTTGACTAACTACAAGACTTAAAATAGATTAGAAAAAGTTGCCTATTAGACTTTTAAAATGGATTGTAATAAATCGACTAACTATTAAAGGATTAAAATCTATTAGAATAAGTCGCCTATTAAACTATTAAAGTAGATTAGAATAAGTCAACTATTAATCTATTTAAATAGATTATAATAATTCGACTAATTATCAAACTATTAAACTATTCAAATACATTATAATAAATCAACTATTAAAATAGATTATAATGAATCAACTATTAAAATAGATTATAATAATTCGGCTAATTATTAAACTATTAAAATAGATTTTAAGTCAACTAACTATTAAACTATTAAAATAGATTATAATAAATCAGCTATTAAGATAGATTATAATAAGTCGACTAACTATTAAACTAGATTATAATAAGTCGATTATTAAACTAGATTATAATAAATCGCCTAACTATTAGACTTTTAAAATAGATTATAATAATTCAACTAACTATAAAACTATTAAACTAGATTATAATAAGTCACCTAACTATTAAACTATTAAAATAGATTATAATAAGTCAATTAACTATTAAACTATTAAAATAGATTATAATAATTTGACTAACTATTAAACTATTAAAATAGATTATAATAAATCGAATAACTAATAAAATAGATTATAATAAGTCAATTAACTATTAAACTAGATTGTAATAAGCCAAATATTGAAATAGATTATAATAAATCGACTAACTATTAAACTATTAAACTAGATTATAAGTCAACTAATTATTAAACTAAATTATAATTGATTATAATAAATTGACTTCCTATTAAACTATTAAAATAGATTATAAGTTGACTAACTATTAAACTATTAAAATAGATTATAATAAATTGACTAACTATTAAACTATTAAAATAGATTATAAGTCAACTAACTCTTAAACTATTAAAATAGATTATAATAAATTGACTATTAAGTTGCCTAACTATTAGACTTTTAAAATAGATTATAATAATTTGACTAATATAATAAATTGACTATTAAGTTGCCTAACTATTAGACTTTTAAAATAGATTATAATAATTTGACTAACTATTAAACTATTAAAATAGATTCTAATAAATTGACTAACTATTAAACTATTAAAATAGATTATAAGTCAACTAACTCTTAAACTCTTAAAATAGATTATAATAAATTGACTTACTATTAAACTATTAAAATAGATTATAAGTTGACTAACTATTAAACTATTATAATAGATTATAATAAGTCGACTATTAAACTAGATTATAACAATTGACTAACTATTAAACCAGATTATAATAAGGCGACTATTAAACTATTAAAATTAGATTACAATAAGTCGACTATTAAATTATTAAAATAGATTATAATAAGTCGCCTAACAATTAAACTATTGAAATAGATTATATTAAGGTGACTAACCATTAAACTATTAAATTAGATTACAATAAATTGACTAACTATTAAACTATTAAAATAGATTATAATAAATTGACTAACTATTAAACTATTAAAACAGATTAGAATAAGTTGACTAACTATTAAACTATTAAAATAGATTATAATAAGTCGACTAACTATTAAACTATTAAAATAGATTATAAGTCGACTAACTATTAAACTATTAAAACAGATTTTAATAAGTTGACTAACTATTAAACTATTAAAATAGATTATAATAAGTCGACTAACTATTAAACTATTCAAATAGATTATAATAAGTTGACTAACTATTAAACTATTAAAATAGATTATAAGTCGACTAACTATTAAACTATTAAAACAGATTATAATAAGTCGACTAACTATTAAACTATTAAAACAGATTAGAATAAGTTGACTAACTATTAAACTATTAAAACAGATTAGAATAAGTTGACTAACTATTAAACTATTAAAACAGATTAGAATAAGTTGACTAACTATTAAACTATTAAAATAGATTATAAGTCGACTAACTATTAAACTATTAAAACAGATTAGAATAAGTCGACTAACTATTAAACTATTAAAACAGATTAGAATAAGTTGACTAACTATTAAACTATTAAAATAGATTATAATAAATCGACTAACTATTAAACTATTAAAACAGATTAATATAAGTTAACTAACTATTAAACTATTAAAATATATTATAATAAGTCGACTAACTATTAAACTATTAAAATAGATTATAACAAATCGACTAACTATTAAACTATTAAAACAGATTAGAATAAGTTGACTAACTATTAAACTATTAAAACAGATTAGAATAAGTCGACTAACTATTAAACTATTAAAACAGATTAGAATAAGTTGACTAACTATTAAACTATTAAAATAGATTATAATAAGTCGACTAACTATTAAACTATTAAAACAGATTAGAATAAGTTGACTAACTATTAAACTATTAAAATAGATTATAATAAGTCGACTAACTATTAAACTATTAAAATAGATTATGACAAATCAACTAACTATTAAACTATTAAAACAGATTAGAATAAGTTGACTAACTATTAAACTATTAAAACAGATTAGAATAAGTTGACTAACTATTAAACTATTAAAATAGATTATAATAAATCGACTAACTATTAAACTATTAAAACAGATTAATATAAGTTAACTATTAAACTATTAAAATATATTATAATAAGTCGACTAACTATTAAACTATTAAAATAGATTATAATAAGTCGACTAACTATTAAACTATTAAAACAGATTAGAATAAGTTGACTAACTATTAAACTATTAAAATATATTATAAGTCGACTAACTATTAAACTATTAAAATAGATTATGACAAATCAACTAACTATTAAACTATTAAAACAGATTAGAATAAGTTGACTAACTATTAAACTATTAAAATAGATTATAATAAGTCGACTAACTATTAAACTATTAAAATAGATTATAACAAATCGACTAACTATTAAACTATTAAAACAGATTAGAATAAGTTGACTAACTATTAAACTATTAAAATAGATTATAATAAGTCGACTAACTATTAAACTATTAAAATAGATTATGACAAATCAACTAACTATTAAACTATTAAAACAGATTAGAATAAGTCGACTAACTATTAAACTATTAAAATAGATTATAACAAATCGACTAACTATTAAACTATTAAAACAGATTAGAATAAGTTGACTAACTATTAAACTATTAAAATAGATTATAATAAGTCGACTAACTATTAAACTATTAAAATAGATTATAATAAGTTGACTAACTATTAAACTATTAAAATAGATTATAATAAGTCGACTAACTATTAAACTATTAAAATAGATTATAATAAGTTGACTAACTATTAAACTATTAAAATAGATTATAATAAGTCGACTAACTATTAAACTATTAAAATAGATTATAATAAGTCGACTAACTATTAAACTATTAAAATAGATTATAATAAGTCGACTAACTATTAAACTATTAAAATAGATTATAATAAGTTGACTAACTACTAAACTAGATTAGAATAAAAGTCTACTAAAATCAGTTGCAGGCTGGCTGGAGCTCAAAGCAGATTTTTCCAGGTCAGTAAAAGCTCCTGGCTGCCTGAAGGGTGATCCGGTCACTGGAGCGAGTTTAATCATTTCCTTTATTTACACTGAGCATTGATGTGAAGTGGTCAGCGAGCGCTCTGTGGGTGAACAGAAGTCAGTGTGTTTACAGATAACTGGTCTAGACTCCACCGTTAGCTCCTCTGGTCTAATTGGGTTGTGAGGTCAGATTAACTCTTCAGTCCGTTTCTTTTAGGTCACAGCTGGAGTATGTTGTTCTTCCTCACTGTGACCCTGTGGGTCAGCGCTTCTGTGGCTAACGAGTCACAAAACTGGGAGAAAAACCAGTTCCCCTGCATGCCCACCACCAGAAACAACGCCTACGACAACTTCCTGTACAAGCACGTTCGCTCAGACGCTCCAACAAGCCTGGACCAGAACCGGTGGCAGGAATTCATTCATCAGATCCAGACCTGCCACCGGCCGGTCCAGTCCTTCCTGCCCTATTCAGATAAACAGCGCGTGGACAGCGTGTGCTCCCCTGCTGGCGGGAAAGTGTACAAAGGAAATCTGTGTGTTAGTGAACAAGAGTTCACCTTCACCACCGTGCACGTGGACAACAACTGCATCGTAACCCAGGTACGGCCGAGAAACACACACACACACAAGGGAGCAGTGAAACACCTACCTATACACACACACTAGTTAATACACACACTAGTTAATACACACACTAGGGGGCAGTGAAACACCTACCTATACACACACACACTAGTTAACACACCCACTAGTAAACACACACACTAGGGGCAGTGAAACACCCACCTATACACACACACTAGTTAATACACACACTAGTTAATACACACACTAGGGGGCAGTGAAACACCTACCTATACACACACACACTAGTTAACACACACACTAGTAAACACACACACTAGGGGCAGTGAAACACCCACCTATACACACACACTAGTTAACACACACACTAGTTAATACACACACTAGGGGGCAGTGAAACACCCACCTATACACACACACTAGTTAATACACACACTAGGGGCAGTGAAACACCCACCTATACACACACACTAGTTAATACACACACTAGTTAATACACACACTAGGGGGCAGTGAAACACCCACCTATACACACACACTAGTTAATACACACACTAGGGGGCAGTGAAACACCTACCTATACACACGCACTAGTTAATACACACACTAGGGGGCAGTGAAACACCCACCTACACACACACACACTAGTTAACACACACACACTAGTAAACACACACACTAGGGGGCAGTGAAACACCCACCTATACACACACACTAGTTAATACACACACTAGTTAATACACACACTAGGGGGCAGTGAAACACCCACCTATACACACACACTAGTTAACACACACACACTAGTAAACACACACACTAGGGGGCAGTGAAACACCCACCTATACACACACACTAGTTAACACACACACTAGTAAACACAAACACTAGTAAACACAAACACTAGGGGGCAGTGAAACACCCACCTATACACACACACTAGTTAACACACACACTAGTAAACACACACACTAGGGGGCAGTGAAACACATACACACAGACTAGTGAACACATACACACTAGGGGGCAGTGAAACACATACACACAGACTAGTGAACACACACACACTAGGGGGCAGTGAAACACCAACATACACACAGACTAGTGAACACACACACACTAGGGGGCAGTAAAACACACATATACAGACACACTAGTGAACACACACACACTAGGGGGCAGTGAAACACCCACACATACACACTAGTTAACACACACACTTGGGCAGTGAAACACCCACAAACACACACACGAGTGAACACACACACTAGGGGGCAGTGAAACACATACACAGACTAGTGAACACACACACACTAGGGGGCAGTGAAACACATACACACAGACTAGTGAACACACACATACTAGGGGGCAGTAAAACACCAACATACACACAAACTAGTAAACACACACACTAAGGGGCAGTAAAACACCCACATATGCACACAGACACACACTAGTGAACACACACACTAGGGGGCAGTGAAATACTCACTTACACACACACCCAAGTGAACACACACTAGGGGCAGAGAGCAGGACCCTTTGGATGAAAGGACTCTGTGGGAACTGAATCTGGGCCCTGGTAGCTGTGAGGTTACGGCACCACCCACTGCAGACCATCAAGCAGATATTTGTATAATCCTCACTACACAACACAAACACACTGTACTCATACATCAGACTAATGATCTGATCTGATCTGATAACAGGTCATCCCGGAGAAGAAGTACATCATCCTGGCCTGTGACGAAGTGCAGGGTCAGTGCCATCCTGTCCATTTTCAGTCCAACAAGAACAACACTGGACCAAACGGGAACAGCCCCGTCTGTAAAAACCCACAGCTCGGGAACCAAGCAGGGTCTGCCCACCCGGTCCACCCCGCCCACGGCCTTCTAGCACTGACCCTGCTGCTCTCAGCCCTGACCCCCTTCATATGATCATCATAACTGATGTGTTAAGACAAATACTCCCCGCGTGCTGTACACCCACTGCGTTCACTGCATCATCAGCTTTTACAGGAGAGACCAAAACCCGTCCTCACTTTCAGTGTAACTCAATGGAACCAGAATAGTTTCCAAGCTATTTTGGAGCATTTCTATTGGTCCATTCATCCTGAAACTTGGACACAATGTGAAGAACAGCTGTAGAGCTCAGATCATGTTGAAAACTAAAAATCACTGTTTCAGTAGCGGTTCTGTTTTCATTTCACTGTAAGACAAACATTTGTTTAATAAACAATGAATAATTTTTAACTATA
>CM038705.1:3375990-3428490 GCA_021613375.1 Megaleporinus macrocephalus
CAATTTCACATGCATGAATTTTCTGAAGGTGGGCTTCAATTTCCTCTCGGCTTGCCTGGATCCTCTCCAGAAGGTTCTCCATGGTATACTGGAAAACAGCACCAGAACCAAACCTTAAATCTAAAGTGATTCGCGGGTTACACCAGCATCTGTGAGCAGCTTGTGGGGTCTGGAGATGCACCTTGTTCTCAGGAGCCTCTTCTTCCTGCGTGCCGATTGGTGGACCATCGTATGGACTCTCCATGAGCAGCTTCTTCAGTTTCTTGATCTTCGGCCGCTGACGTCTCAGCTCCCAGTAACTGCTGGCATAGCCCCAAATCTGAAAACAGGACATCATCAATAGAACTAAACGATAGATACCTGTACAAAGGTAGGTGAAGGTAGTGTTACAGTTTACCTGTACACAGGTAGGTGAAGGTAGTGTTACAGTTTACCTGTACACAGGTAGGTGAAGGTAGTGTTAGACAGTTTACCTGTACACAGGTAGGTGAAGGTAGTGTTACAGTTTACCTGTACACAGGTAGGTGAAGGTAGTGTTAGACAGTTTACCTGTACACAGGTAGGTGAAGCTAGTGTTACAGTTTACCTGTACACAGGTAGGTGAAGCTAGTGTTACAGTTTACCTGTACACAGGTAGGTGAAGGTAGTGTTACAGTTTACCTGTACACAGGTAGGTGAAGGTAGTGTTAGACAGTTTACCTGTACACAGGTAGGTGAAGGTAGTGTTACAGTTTACCTGTACACAGGTAGGTGAAGGTAGTGTTAGACAGTTTACCTGTACACAGGTAGGTAAAGCTAGTGTTACAGTTTACCTGTACACAGGTAGGTGAAGGTAGTGTTACAGTTTACCTGTACACAGGTAGGTGAAGGTAGTGTTACAGTTTACCTGTATACAGGTAGGTGAAGGTAGTGTTAGACAGTTTACCTGTACACAGGTAGGTGAAGGTAGTGTTACAGTTTACCTGTACACAGGTAGGTGAAGGTAGTGATACAGTTTACCTGTACACAGGTAGGTGAAGGTAGGGGTACAGTTTACCTGTACACAGGTAGGTGAAGGTAGTGATACAGTTTACCTGTACACAGGTAGGTGAAGGTAGTGATACAGTTTACCTGTACACAGGTAGGTGAAGGCAGGGTTACAGTTGACCTGGGGATAATACCCAGAGGACGTCTATGCGGCACCACAGTGAACCAAAAGAAGCTTACCTGCGTATGGACCAGCTGAGGATGCTGTGGGGGGTCAGTGAGCTGGTCAGGGGTCTTGCATCCGGGCACAAACAGCAGCAGGTTGGACGTGTCGGCTATTTTCAGGTCATAGGTTTTATCTTCGCTGCACAGAACCGCGTGCTCGTCTTTGTCTCCACGGATTGTGAGGCTAATGATGGACAGAATGAGGAAAGAAAGACACGATGTTACTGGAGTGAACCGGAATTTTCCGTTCCACCTTAAATGGAACGGAAAATTCCGGTTCACTCTAGTAACATCATGAATTCGATTCATGAAGAAGCTCTCAGCCTCAAAATACGATACAAAGAGATTAAATTCGATTAAAGAGAGATTAAATCTGTCCGCACACACAGTATATCCTCTCACGTATGTTTGTTTTGGTTAGCATTAGCCCCAGTTAGCGTTAGCACCGCAGCGTTAAACCCGGTTTTAGCCTTATCGAGCGACTTTAAACCAAAGAAACAGGTTTCAGTTCACCTCTTGCCGGCTTCAATATGTTTGCAAAGTGTCTCGTCGAGCTCCATGAGGCAGTAATCCCCGGACGAGGCACTTTCCCCGAAAGACAGACAGTGAGTTACAGTCTGCAGGTCCTCTTCCTTCAGCTTCGCTATCTGCAGTGTAGCCTGAACTTCCTCCAGCGTCCTCATACTTTGCGGATATTTTTTAACTTTGTTGTTGGATTAATGGAGGTATAAAAGAAGAGATATGTGAGACACGTCTCTTAGCTTCACTGTAAGAGGACGGAGCTCAAGTTTCCCGCAAAATATTCACCGGAAAAACACGTTTGACCGACAGTCGCGCCGGCCTATGAGTGACCGAGGCGCTACACACCACGGATCCGCTAGATGTCGCTGTTTCCCACACGCTAACTTAACATCTGTTTTTGTTTTTCAAAACAAAAGATGGATTATTAACCTCTGGTGATGATATTACAGTTATTAAGATTAAATATATAAAAAAATCTATATGTGTTAAATATTTATAAAAATATGTGTATTTTTCTAATATATATTTTTTAGAATTTTATAAATAGTTTACCTAATACATACATTAGCATACATTACATATACTTATTAAACTTATAATTTCAAGGTTTTGATGCATTTAAATAAATACAGATTGTGTTTTCTAAAGGTATCTATGTCCGTTCTATAATTTCAATGCTTTTTATTAAGAAATACAAATTCAAAGTCATTTATATTTATATTTATATATATATATATATATATATATATATATATATATATATATATATATATATATATATATATATATATTTCAAGGTTTTGCCATATAAGTGCATGTATCATTATAGAGGTGGACGATATAGCAGAGAAATAATATCATGATACTTCAGGACATTATCATGGTGCACCAATATGTGCCAATATGTATTTTTTCTGATTTCAGATCAGTTAAAAAGACCAATAAGCAGCACTGTCACATTAAAAATACTATAAAATAGTAAAAACCTGTGTACACAATGAGTTCTAGTCAGTAGTAATCCAGTTAAATGGGACTAACGTTGCTGACCTTATACTGATATATACAGGAGGTCAGTGGCGTCCCATTCCTAATCCATAGGGTTTAATATGATGTTGGCCCAACCTTTGCAGCTATAACAGCTTCAGCTCTTCTGGGAAGACTCTCCACACGGTTTAGGAGAGTGTTTATGGGAATGTTTGACCGTTCTTCCAGAAGACCATCTGTGAGATCAGACATGTTGGACGAGAAGGTCTGGCTCACAGTCTCCGCTCTAATTCATCCCAAAGGTGTTCCATCAGGTTGAGGTCAGGACTCTGTGCAGGCCAGTCAAGTTCTTCCACACCAAACTCCTCCTCCATGTCTTTATGGAGCTGCTCTGTGCACTGGTGAGCAGTCATGTTGGACCAGGAAGGGGCCGTCCCCAAACTGTCCCCACAAAGTTGGGAGCATGAAATTGTTCGCTGGAACTGAGGGTCCGAGCCCAACTCCTGAAAAACAACCCCACACTATAATCCCCCCTCCACCAAACTTTACACTCAGCACAATGCAGTCAGACAAGTACCGTTCTCCTGGCAGCCACCAAATCTAGACTCGTTCATCAGATTACCAGACGGAGAAGCATGATTGGTCACTCCAGAGAACACGTCTCCACTGCTCTAGAGTCCAGATGCAGCTGCTCAGCCATGGAGACCAATTCCATGAAGCTCTCTACGCTCTGTTCTTGAGCTTTGGAGGTCTGTAGTGATGGACTCTGTAGAAAGTTGGTGACCTCTGTGCACTATGCTCCTCAGCATCCGCTGACCCGCTCTGTCATTGTACGTGTTCTACCACTTGGTGTCTGAGTTGCTGTCATTCTCAATCACTTCCACTTTGTTCTAACACCACTGACAGTCCACTGTGGAATATTTAGTAGTGAGGAAACTTCACCACTGGACTTGTTCCACAGGTGGCGTCCTATCACGGTACCACGCTGGAGTTCACTGAGCTCCTGAGAGACCCACTCTTTACTAATGTGTGTAGAAGCAGTCTGCAGGACTAGCTACTTGGCTTTATACACCTGTGGCCATGGAAGTGATTGGAACACCTGAATTCAGTGATTTGGATGGGTGAGTGAACACTTCTGGATGGAAAGGATACTTGTGTACACCAGTCAGCCACTAGATGTCACTATTCACATTTGTTTTGTTTTGTAATATGAATAGGGAGTTTGTTGTATCCCTTAAAGGGGAATTTCACCACTTTTCCTAAATTTCAATTTCATACAGAGCGGTTCAGTGTGGAGCACTGTTCTTACTGAGCCAAAACCGTTCACAGTGGTGGTGAATGGAACCAGACGTCACCCTCTATAAGCTAACATGTTATAAACATAAAGTTATAATATGAAGTGTTTATGAATACACTGAATACAACGAATAAGCAGTTTTGGTGTTAATGAAATATATTTATAAAACATATTTATTTATTTATTTATTTATTTATGTATTTATTTATTTATATATTCCTATTGCTTCTGATGGTAAATAAAATGTCTACTTAACTTGTTTACATATAAACCGAAACTCTGTTTCAGTTTATTCTAATGTTGTTTAGTGATTTCTATCGCTATTCGCCACATCCCTGTTCCAAATTTCCCATTCCACCTTAAATAAATATGCTCAATTTTTTGCCAGCCTGTATCCCTCCCTCTAAAAAAATAAAAAGTAGGCCAAAATATTAATTGCCTGCATTTTCACACCCATAACAGCTATCTGCGAGGGAGCTTTTAAAAAGATGGACGTCTGGTTACCATCACCACCACTGTGAGCGATTCAGTTTTGGTCGGTATTTCTAAAACGGAGCGCTTCTCCAAAAAACTTTCCACATGTCTTCGTTTGCGTCTCACCCCTTGTCTCCAACAGCGATTTTGAAAAATGGGCGGACTTCCCCTTTAAGTCTCAGTTATCGTCTATACCCGAAACGTCACATACGACCGGTTAACGTAAACATGTGTATATGTATATATGTATATATATATATTTATCCATAGATGGGCGTGTACCTCGTGCCCGGTGTTGTTTGTACTCCAAATAAAAATGTGTTTAGTCACCGTCCTCAGCCACAAGCCCAAGCCCCGCCCCCTCCGGTGAACTCCCCCCTGTCCAATGAGGGCGGGTCAGTGCAGCTCGCGCTGCTCAGGGGCAAAAACGTGTAGTAAACAATCTGCGGTCACTGGGGCGAGCTGGACGAACCCATTCATTCATTGACAGCTTCGTCTCGAGACCCTGGCTGTCTTTCTAGGAACCCCTCTCGCTCGCTCGCTGGCTCGCGCGCGCGCTCGGATCTGAGCTGAGGCTGGGAGAGGAGGAGGAGGAGGTGGAGGAGGTGGAGAAGGAGGAGGACGGACGGACGGATCTCAGTGCGTGTGCATGGAGGCACAAGTTGGCTGGATTTAAACGCCAGGAACGCGCGTCCAGGGGGGGCTCAACTCGACGAGGTAATGCATGGCACTCATTGAGGGAGGGGGGTTAAGGGAGCAGCGGGGAAGGGGTTAACTGTGCATGCTCAGCAACGCCTGAAGTGCTAAACAATGCCATCCAGTTGCTGGGAAGCTTGGAAGTTGTGTTCATACTGGAACTCTCCGTTCCACCTTAAATGGTGCAGCAGTTCCATTCTGGCGCCTCAGGCGCCAGAATGTAACTGCTGCACCATTTAAGGTGGAACGGAGAGTTCCAATATGAAGCCAACAGCTGAGCTCAGTCTGCTGCCAACACTAAAAAGTTGATGCCAGATGCTGCGTACCAACCGGCTCTCCTCTCTTTCTTCTTCTCCTCTCCACCTCGCCTCGCCTCGACCTGGCAGATGGATGGGAGCAGCATGCAGAAGAAGGCAGCTGAGCTGGAGCGAATGGCCGAGGTTCTGGTTACTGGAGAGCAGCTGAGGTAGGAGTGGCTGGAGAAGATCCTGAAGGAGAGGCCTCTCGTGCAGGTTCCAGAAAGCTCTTGCACAACCCGCTTGCACGCCTTACACTCACTGTGTACAGATTAGCAACTGGGTGTCATGCAGTGACAGAGCCCACATGAGCGTGACCATCTCACAGGTTACTTTAAAGGTGCGGTGAGGAGCCTCGGTGCTGATCAGTGCTAGAAGTTTTATGTCATGCTCATGTTTTTAGATGTCCAGTCAGGGAGGGCTCTGGGGAGGTACAGCCAGGCGAAGCTCTCTCCCATTGGGAAGGAGGTCAGGAGCTGAAGGGGGGGATAGGCTTTGCATGTTAGATTAAAGGAGCGATGTGTAATCTTTTTTTGGGGGGGTTGGAATGTGCTGAAATGAATAGTGTAGCAGGGAGGTCCACTGAAATTGGCAAGACTAAGCAAGTGTTCCGTGTCTACTGTGAGTTATTAAGCATCCACTATGAATTATTCCGTGTCTACTGTGAGTTATTCAGTATCTACTGTGAGTTATTTAGTATGTGCTATGAACTATTCTGTATCCACTATGAATTATTCAGTATCTGTTATGAACTATTCTGTATCCACTATGAAATATTCAGTATCTGCTATGAACTATTCTGTATCCACTATGAATTATTAAGTATCTGCTATGAACTATTTTGTATCCACTATGAATTATTCAGTATCCACTATAAATTATTCAGTATCCACTATGAATTATTCAGTATCTACTGTGAGTTATTTAGTATCTGCTATGAACTATTCTGTATCCACTATGAATTATTAAGTATCTGCTATGAACTATTCTGTATCCACTATGAATTATTCAGTATCCACTATAAATTATTCAGTATCCACTATGAATTATTCAGTAACTACTGTGAGTTATTTAGTATCTACTATGAACTATTCTGTATCCACTATGAATTATCCAGTAACTACTACGAATTATTCAGTATATACTATGAATTATTCAGTATCCATTATGAATTATTGAGTATCTGTTGTGAGTTATTCTGTATTCACTATGAATTATTCAGTATCTACTATGAATTATTCAGTATCCATAATGAATTATTTAGTGTCTTGTGAGTTATTCTGTATTCACTATGAATTATTCAGTATCTACTATGAATTATTCAGTATGTACTGTGAGTTATTCAATATCTACTGTGAGTTATTCAGTATCTACTATGAATTATTCAGTATCTACTGTGAGTTATTCAGTATGTACTGTGAGTTATTCAGTATCTACTATGAATTATTCAGTATCTACTATGAATTATTCAGTATCTACTGTGAGTTATTCAGTATCTACTATGAATTATTCAGTATCTACTATGAATTATTCAGTATCTACTGTGAGTTATTCAGTATCTACTGTGAGTTATTCAGTATGTACTGTGAGTTATTCAGTATCTACTATGAATTATTCAGTATCTACTATGAATTATTCAGTATCTACTGTGAGTTATTCAGTATCTACTGTGAGCTATTCAGTATGTACTGTGAGTTATTCAGTATATACTGGGAGTTATTCAGTATATACTGTGAGTTATTCAGTATCTACTGTGAGTTATTCAGTATCTACTGTGAGTTATTCAGTATGTACTGTGAGTTATTCAGTATCTACTATGAATTATTCAGTATCTACTATGAATTATTCAGTATCTACTATGAATTATTCAGTATCTACTGTGAGCTATTCAGTATGTACTGTGAGTTATTCAGTATATACTGGGAGTTATTCAGTATATACTGTGAGTTATTCAGTATCTACTGTGAGTTATTCAGTATCTACTGTGAGTTATACAGTATCTGCTTAAATATATTTAGTAACTACTATGAAATATTTAGTATCTACTACAAATTATTCAGTATCTACTATTAATTATTTAGTATGTATTATAGATTATTTAGTATCCACTATGAATTATTTAGTATCTACTATGAATTATTTAGTATCTACTATGAACTATTTAGTATCTACTATGAATTATTCAGTATGTGTTATAAATTATCTACTATGAAGTTTAGACTGAGAAACCGAAGTGAGGACCCCCTGTAGACCCCCTGCAGAGCTGAAGGTTACACTATATGATTGGCGGGTGGCTGTTCCAGATGAGGACACAGTCGTGACCTATAAAGCCCTAAAGCTCTAAAGATAACTCGGAGCGGCTTCAGCGCCGGGTGGCATCTCAGGAGTTCAGGAGTGTAAATGGTGTCGTGTCCACTCAGCGGTCAGCTGCTCAGGTGAACCAGCCTGCTGGTGTAACGGTCACCGCCTCACGGATGAAGCTGGTGGGTCTGCAGGCGCTTTAGTCCTGTGTTATAAACCTTTATTAACGGTTAGTTCGTCTGCGCTTGGTGATCTGGTGGTACCAGCACACGGCCAGAGGAATCCCAGAGGCTCCAGTTTCCACAACACTGACCTTTAATATCCCACTTCCTCTCAGTTACAGCTGTGCTTCTGAGCCTACAGACTCTGAGTCAGCCTCAGGAGGAACAGACATAAATAAGAAATATAGAGGAAGTCAGATTGTCGTGGCTGGTGTGAGTACAGGGAGGATTTTACATTTCTACATAATTCAATGTTTAATACCATCACTACCACCACTGTAAACATCAATCACCACTATAAACAACATCACCACCACTGTAAACACCATTACCATAACTATAAACACCATCACCGCCACTGTAAACACCATCATCACCACTATAAACAACATCACCACCACTGTAAACACCATTACCATAACTATAAACACCATCACCACCACTGTAAACACCATCACCACCACTGTAAACATCAATCACCACTATAAACAACATCACCACCACTGTAAACACCATTACCATAACTATAAACACCATCACCACCACTGTAAACACCATCACCACCACTGTAAACACCATCACCACCACTGTAAACACCATCATCACCACTATAAACAACATCACCACCACTGTAAACACCATTACCATAACTATAAACACCATCACCACCACTGTAAACACCATCACCACCACTGTAAACACCATCACCACCACTGTAAACATCATCACCACCACCACTGTAAACATCAAGACCACTGTGAACACCAATCACCACTATAAACACCATCACCACTGTAACCATCATCATCACCACTGTACACATCAAGACCACTGTAAACATCACTACCACCACTGTAAACACCAAGACCACTGTAAACATCATCACCACCACTGTTGACAACATCACCACCACTGTAAACACCATCACCACCACTGTTAACAACATCACCACCACTGTTAACATCACCACCACTGTAAACATCACCACCACCACTGTAAACTTCATCACCACCACCACCACCACTGTAAACATCATCACCACTGTAAACATCACCACCACTGTTAACATCACCACCACTGTAAACAACATCACCACCACTGTAAACACCATCACCACCACTGTAAACATCCTCATCACTACTGTAAACGTCATCACCCCCACTGTAAACATCATCACCACCACAGTAAACACCATCACCACCACTGTAAACATCACAACCACTGTAAACACCATCATAACCACTGTAAACACCATCACTACCACCACTGTAAACACCATCACCACTATAAACACCATCACTACCACCACTGTAAACACCATCACCACCACCACTGTAAACATCAATCACCACTATAAACACCACCACCACCACCACAGTAAACACCATCATCACCACTGTAAACACCATCACCACCACCACTGTAAACACCATCACCACCACCACTGTAAACATCAAGACCACTGTGAACATCATCACCACTGTAAACACCATCACCACTGTAACCATCATCACCACTGTACACATCAAGACCACTGTAAACATCACTACCACCACTGTAAACACCAAGACCACTGTAAACATCATCACCATAACTATACTGTAGGTTAAATAAAACCACTGTGTTTGGGGAAATGAATGGTATCTTATGGGAGGAACGAGGGATGAATAAATGACAAATAGAGGAGTGTGGGTCAGTGTGTATGTGGAATAGAGTTTGGGGATCTGCTCTAAATGAGTACAGGCAGTTTGGTGGCTGTAGGTTGAACAAAACTGTGATATTTGGGTTCAGCCAAATTTGAAAAGGACTCTAAGAGGAAAAAAAGAGGGATGGAAAAAAACGTCAAACTGACGAGTGCTGGTCAAACCAACACTGCAGTGGTGGTCGGGGGTCCGCCCTGAGTCAGGGTATGTGAAATGCCGTCTGTTGGTCGAGCAGAAGTTCAGTAGACTGGCGTGCACTTTTCCGTCCAATTCATTCTCTATGGGAACAAATAATGGAGAAATTCGTTTTTCATGCGTTTGTGATTAAAAAGCTGTACCACAATCAGACCGGACAGTCTATATATATATATATATATAGGTGCTATTTCGAAAACTGGAGGATGAGTTACGCGACAAAGATCTGGCATATATATATAATGCTATTATATATAATATTTATATTATATATATATTATAGCTACTATTATAATATAATGCCATAGAAACATAATAATATATTATCAGTATAAATTATAAACTTTACATGTAGCAGTGGGTGCAACTCAACACAGTTTAGACAGCAGATCAGTAGCGTCCCTTATACTACATATATATAGTATATACACTATATATATATATATATATATATATATATATATATATATAGTATCTAGGACTTATAATATATATATTATAATATATGTATATATAATAATATATACATGATACAGCACCGTAGCATCAGTGGTTCTCCTGTTTAATCGTGAGCTACTACCTCTTACTGGTGCACTTTGCTGGCTGGCCATACTTTTGTCCAGCGAATGCATCTTTTCTGGAGGCCAGAATTAGCCGGACGGTGGTCACTTTACTATATAAGCTATAGCACTATTGGCTATGGCACTGTTGAGCTAGGTCGACATGGTTTCAGCTCCTTCAGCGTTTCAGCCTGTGACGCTTCTACACTGCTGAAGACGTTCAGACTGTATGTAATACAGTAGAGTAACAAGCTCGTCTCGTTATGGGTCCCTGAAGCTGAATCTCCTCCAGTGACACTAATCAGATCTTAATAAGATCTAATAAGTACTGAAGCACTTCTGATGTGTCAGAAGCTGTAAAGCTCTGACCTGTTAGCGCCAGGCTTTCAAAGAGAAGTCAGATTCTGGCTTTCCAGTAATCGGGATGTGAGTAAGGAATGACCACGCTGACCCGACCTGAGTCAGTTGGTCCCACTTTATATTGAGTGTCTGTAATAACTGTGTAGTTACACACAAACAATGTAACTACTTGGAACTACTACTAATATAGCCACTGTTACAGATGCATTACACCAGTATAATTTATGTAATTACACATGTATCAATTTCCTTATGGTCTGATGTAATTACATACTAGTATCTTGTTGTTATAACAGCATATTTGTAGTTACATACTAGTATCTTGTTGTTATAGCAGCATATTTGTAGTTACATACTAGTATCTTGTTGTTATAGCAGCATATTTGTAATTACATACTAGTATCTTGTTGTTATAACAGCGTATTTGTAATTACATACTAGTATCTTGTTGTTATAGCAGCATATTTGTAATTACATACTAGTATCTTGTTGTTATAACAGCGTATTTGTAATTACATACTAGTATCTTGTTGTTATAGCAGCATATTTGTAATTACATACTAGTATCTTGTTGTTATAACAACGTATTTGTAATTACATACTAGTATCTTGTTGTTATAACAGCGTATTTGTAATTACATACTAGTATCTTGTTATAGTTGCATATTTGTAATTACATACTAGTATCTTGTAGTAATAGCTGCATGTTTGTAATTACATACTAGTATCTTGTAGTAATAGCTGCATATTTGTAATTACATACTAGTATCTTGTTGTTATAGCAGCATATTTGTAATTACATACTAGTATCTTGTTGTTATAGCAGCATATTTGTAATTACATACTAGTATCTTGTTATAGCAGCATATTTGTAATTACATGCTAGTATCTTGTTATAGCAGCATATTTGTAGTTACATACTAGTATCTTGTTGTTATAACAGCATATTTGTAATTACATACTAGTATCTTGTTGTTATAGCAGCATATTTGTAATTACATACTAGTATCTTGTTATAGCAGCATATTTGTAATTACATACTAGTATCTTGTTATAACAGCATATTTGTAGTTACATACTAGTATCTTGTTGTTATAACAGCATATTTGTAATTACATACTAGTATCTTGTTGTTATAACAGCATATTTGTAATTACATACTAGTATCTTGTTATAGCAGCATATTTGTAATTACATACTAGTGTTTTGCTGTTATAGCAGCATATTTGTAATTACATACTAGTATCTTGTTGTTATAACAGCATATTTGTAATTACATACTAGTATCTTGTTGTTATAAGAGCATATTTGTAATTACATACTAGTATCTTGTTATAGTTGCATGTTTGTAATTACATACTAGTATCTTGTTATAGTTGCATGTTTGTAATTACATACTAGTATCTTGTTATAGTTGCATGTTTGTAATTACATACTAGTATCTTGTTATAGCTGCATATTTGTAATGACATACTAGTATCTTGTTGTTATAGCAGCATATTTGTAGTTACATACTAGTAGCTTGTTGTTATAGCTGCATATTTGTAATTACATACTAGTATCTTGTTGTTATAGCTGCATATTTGTAATTACATACTAGTATCTTGTTGTTATAGCAGCATATTTGTAGTTACATACTAGTATCTTGTTATAGTTGCATGTTTGTAATTACATACTAGTATCTTGTTATAGTTGCATGTTTGTAATTACATACTAGTATCTTGTTGTTATAACAGCATATTTGTAATTACATACTAGTATCTTGTTGTTATAAGAGCATATTTGTAATTACATACTAGTATCTTGTTATAGTTGCATGTTTGTAATTACATACTAGTATCTTGTTGTTATAGCAGCATATTTGTAGTTACATACTAGTAGCTTGTTGTTATAGCTGCATATTTGTAATGACATACTAGTATCTTGTTGTTATAGCAGCATATTTGTAGTTACATACTAGTAGCTTGTTGTTATAGCTGCATATTTGTAATTACATACTAGTATCTTGTTGTTATAGCTGCATATTTGTAATTACATACTAGTATCTTGTTGTTATAAGAGCATATTTGTAATTACATACTAGTATCTTGTTATAGTTGCATGTTTGTAATTACATACTAGTATCTTGTTGTTATAGCAGCATATTTGTAGTTACATACTAGTAGCTTGTTGTTATAGCTGCATATTTGTAATTACATACTAGTATCTTGTTGTTATAGCAGCATATTTGTAGTTACATACTAGTAGCTTGTTGTTATAGCTGCATATTTGTAATTACATACTAGTATCTTGTTGTTATAGCTGCATATTTGTAATTACATACTAGTATCTTGTTATAGCAGCATATTTGTAATTACATACTAGTAGCTTGTTATAGCAGCATATTTGTAATTACATACTAGTATCTTGTTATAACAGCGTATTTGTAATTACATACTAGTATCTTGTTGTTATAACAGCATATTTGTAACTACATACTAGTAGCTTGTTGTTATAATAGCATATTTGTAACTACATACTAGTTTCTTGTTGTTATAACAGCATATTTGTAACTACATACTAGTAGCTTGTTGTTATAATAGCATATTTGTAACTACATACTAGTTTCTTGTTGTTATAACAGCATATTTGTAATTACATACTAGTATCTTGTTGTTATAGCAGCATATTTATAATTACATACTAGTATCTTGTTGTAATAGTAGCATATTTGTGTTTACATACAAGGATATTGTTGTTATTACAATATACTTGTAATTAGATAAGTATATTTTGTAGTTATAACAGCAGGTTTGTAAATAAATAAGTATATCTTATTGCTATACCATTATATTTGGTCCTATTCTATATTGGGTGTCCATAATAACTGTGTAGTTACATATGAACAGCACATGCAACAACAATGTAATTACATATGTGTATTAATTTCTTTACCATCTCATGTAATTACATGAGTATCTTATTATAAAAGCATATTTGTATTTACATGAGTATCTTGTAGTTATAGCAGCATATTTGCTCCCATTTTAAATTAAGGGTCTGTCATAATGTGTAGTTACACATGAACAACATATGCAACAACAGTGTAACTACTAGCGATGTAGCCACTGTTCCAGGTGGATTACAGCAGGACAGTTTATGTAATTACACATTCTATTTTCTTTTTTGCTTCATTACATAAGAGTATCTTGGCAGTTTTCTTACAAATTGGTAATAACATGCATATAACTGCATTTATAATTAAATTACAAGAGGTTTCTCTTATTTCCAGTGTAATAACGGTCTTAATGCAAGTTATAACACACACTTCCTTATAACACTGAAAAACACTACTAATTATAAACACAGTTACACTCGTGTTATTACTGAGGTGTAGTTACATGAGAGAATATGTTGTTACAACTATCGAAGGACCCTTATTTGTAACTACATGAGGCGTAAAAGAAGTTGTTACGAACATGTAATAACAAGCTGTACTGCTGTAATCCATCTGTAACAGTGGCTACATCACTGGTAGTTATGTTGTTACTTGTGTTGTTCATGTGTAACTACACAGTTATTACAGACATTGAAAACCAAGTTTGATTGCATGAAGTAAATACTGTATTAATGTAAGTTATAATACACTTATTTATAACACTGGACAAAAAATACTACTGCAGTTACAATAATGTTGTTACTAACGTGTAATTACATAAGAGAAGTGTCTAATTACATAATCTGTACTGCTGTTATGTATCTGTAACAGTGGCTACATAACTAGTAGTTATGTTGTCGTTGCTTGTGTTGTTCATGTGTAACTCCACGGTTATTACAGACACTTAAAACAAAGTTTGACTGCATATTCTCTCTTGTGTTATAACACGTTAGTAATAACATGAATATAATCAAGTTTGTGATGTGCAGTTTTTACAGATGTCTTTTCCAGCGTTATAGGGAATAAACAAATTTAGTAAATACTGTATTAATGTAAGTTATAACACATTTATAACACTGGGCAAAAAATACTACTGCAGTTACAATAATGTTGTTACTAACATGTAATTACATGAAAGAAGTGTCTGATTACATAATCTGTACTGCTGTTATGTATCTGTAACAGTGGCTACATAACTAGTAGTTATGTTGTCGTTGCTTGTGTTGTTCATGTGTAACTCCACGGTTATTACAGACACTTAAAACAAAGTTTGACTGCATATTCTCTCTTGTGTTATAACACGTTATTAATAAAATGAGTGTAATTAAGTTTGTGATGAGCAGTTTTCTTCCAGATGTTTTTTCCAGCGTTATAGGGAATAAACAAATTTAGTAAATACTGTATTTATGTAAGTTATAACACATTTATAATACTGGGCAAAAATACTACTGTAGTTACAATCTTGTTGTTACTAACATGTAATTACATGAAAGAAAACTTGCTGTTACAACTATCGTGATACTCTAACAACACAATGTTAATGCATGTGTCTAATTACATAAGCTGTACTGCTGTTATGTATTTATAACAGTGGCTGCATCACTAGTAGTTACAGTGTTATTGCATGTGTAACTACATAGTTATTACATACATCTAATATAGTTTATTCGGGGGGAAGACCTTAAACAGCTCTGAGTTCAGATATACAGACGTAGTTCAGTGGCTCTCGTCACAGACTTGTTTACTTTAGTCACATAAGAGCCAACTTTGTGTTATCAACAGAGAGCGCGACGCCAGACAGCACGATATCTCCAGCCCGGTGGGTGTTGGTGGGTGTTGGTGGGTGGGGGTGGAGTGAGGGGGCTTCTTAAAGCCAAACAGTGTCCTTCTTTTTAATAACTGAGCCCCAGCGTAGGTAAACACAGTGTATAATATTAATATCTTCTCACGTATCTGCTGTTCCACTATATCTCCCTCCTCTCCATGTAAACTGGCTCCTAGTCTTGGGTTACGCTTACATAATCACTCCCCCGACCAATCACAGGACTGAGTCTCTCTGGCTCCACCCACTCAAACCAGCTTCAGAATCTCTTAGAGAGTTTAAACTTACCAGCATCACCAACAGTTACACCTTCATCCTTTCATCACCACCAATACTCTTTCTTCATCCCTTCATTCCTTTATCATCATCATCAACACTCTTTCTTCATCCCTTCATTCCATCATCATCATCATCAACACTGTTCCTTCATCCCTTCATTCCATCATCATCATCATCAACACTGTTCCTTCATCCCTTCATTCCATCATCATCATCATCAACACTGTTCCTTCATCCCTTCGTTCCTTTATCATCATCATCAACACTCTTCCTTCATTCCTTTATCATCATCATCAACACTGTTCCTTCATCCCTTCATTCCTTTAACATCATCATCAACACTGTTCCTTCATCCCTTCATTCCTTTAACATCATCATCAACACTGTTCCTTTATCCCTTCATTCCTTTATCATCATCATCAACACTGTTCCTTCATCCCTTCGTTCCTTTATCATCATCATCAACACTCTTCCTTCATTCCTTTATCATCATCATCAACACTGTTCCTTCATCCCTTCATTCCTTTATCATCATCATCAACACTGTTCCTTCATCCCTTCATTCCTTTAACATCATCATCAACACTGTTCCTTCATCCCTTCATTCCTTTAACATCATCAACACTGCTCCTTCATCCCTTCATTCCTTTATCATCATCATCAACACTCTTCCTTCATTCCTTTATCATCATCATCAACACTCTTCCTTCATTCCTTTATCATCATCATCAACACTCTTCCTTCATTCCTTTATCATCATCATCAACACTGTTCCTTCATCCCTTCATTCCTTTATCATCATCATCAACACTGTTCCTTCATCCCTTCATTCCTTTAACATCATCATCAACACTGTTCCTTCATCCCTTCATTCCTTTAACATCATCAACACTGCTCCTTCATCCCTTCATTCCTTTATCATCACCAACACTGTTTCTTCATCCCTTTAACATCATCAACACTGTTCCTTCATCCCTTTGTTCCTTTATCATCATCATCAACACTGTTCCTTCATCCCTTCATTCCTTTATCATCATCATCAACACTGTTCCTTCATCCCTTCATTCCTTTATCATCATCATCATCAACACTCTTCCTTCATTCTATTATCATCATCATCAACACTGTTCCTTCATCCCTTCGTTCCTTTATCATCATCATCAACACTCTTCCTTCATCCCTTCATTCCTTTATCATCATCATCAACACTGTTCCTTCATCCCTTCATTCCTTTATCATCATCATCAACACTGTTCCTTCATCCCTTCATTCCTTTATCATCATCATATACACTGTTCCTTCATCCCTTCATTCCTTTATCATCATCATCAACACTGTTCCTTCATCCCTTCATTCCTTTATCATCATCAACACTGTTCCTTCATCCCTCCATTCCTTTATCATCATTATCAACACTCTTCCTTCATTCCTTTATCATCATCATCAACACTGTTCCTTCATCCCTTCGTTCCTTTATCATCATCATCAACACTCTTCCTTCATCCCTTCATTCCTTTATCATCATCATCAACACTGTTCCTTCATCCCTTCATTCCTTTATCATCATCATCAACACTGTTCCTTCATCCCTTCATTCCTTTATCATCATCATATACACTGTTCCTTCATCCCTTCATTCCTTTATCATCATCATCAACACTGTTCCTTCATCCCTTCATTCCTTTATCATCATCAACACTGTTCCTTCATCCCTCCATTCCTTTATCATCATTATCAACACTCTTCCTTCATTCCTTTATCATCATCATCAACACTGTTCCTTCATCCCTTCATTCCTTTATCATCATCATCAACACTCTTCCTTCATCCCTTCATTCCTTTATCATCATCATCATCAACACTGTTCCTTCATCCCTTCATTCCTTTATCATCATCATCAACACTCTTCCTTCATCTCTTCATTCCTTTATCATCATCAACACTGTTCCTTCATCCCTTCATTCCTTTATCATCACCAACACTGTTCCTTCATCCCTTCATTCCTTTATCATCACCAACACTCTTCCTTCATCCCTTCATTCCTTTATCATCATCATCAACACTCTTCCTTTATCTCTTCATTCCTTTATCATCACCAACACTGTTCCTTCATCCCTTCATTCCTTTATCATCACCAACACTGTTCCTTCATTCCTTCATTCCTTTATCATCATCATCAACACTGTTCCTTCATCCCTTTATTCCTTTATCCTCCATATTAGCTTCATAACTCCACATGGTTTGAGTCCGCTGTGTGATCGTTCTGCAGATTGTTGTATAAGTTAGTCGTGTTTGAGAACAACGTCCACCTAAACAGGAGCTGCATCCAAATCCAGCCTGTTCCCGCACAGCGTGTCCAGACAGTGGAGCAGACCGGAGCCCCTCTGGGACGTGTGCTCATTACCTATTACTGAATTTTGCTCCTGTTCTGGTTTATTTCTCCGTCAGACTGCAGTACGTCTGACACACTTCCAGAAGAGGCGACAATCTACTCATGCACTGTTCCAGAAACTGGAAGCGTCACTGATCAAGCGCAGCCGGCGGGGAAGGTTCCAGGAATGTGTTCTGTCCTGGTCTGTTGTGGCTGCAGTAGATGGTTTCGTGTTTCTTATCGAGGATACGGTTCCAACTAATACACAGAAATATAAACCGGCCATCGATCAGAACCCTCCTCCTCCAGAAGATTATTCGTCTGTTTGGTGGGTCCGCGATGGCTGAGCGGTAGAGTACTCCCATTGGGGGCAGTTGTGGGCTGGTGGTGGGGGAACCAGCCTAGGGGCCAGAAGGTCACTGGTTTGATCCCCTGAACTGAGAGTACATGACTGAAGTGTCCTTGAGCAGAACAACCCCAACTGCTGCCCGGGTGTCGTTGCCCACCCCCATAATTCAAATTATTATAACCGGACAATGCTGGACATTAGAGGTGGACTTAACAGATGGTAATTATTAACCATGATATTAAAATCTGAGGGGGAGCCAGTTTGAATAGATCTGATGCAGCTGATCAATAATCAATAATAGTGTCTATAACCGATCAGGTGATGCTTGTGCTCATTCTGGTGTAACTGGTTTAAAGGAGGGAGGACTGTATTGGTAGTACTGGTGTGTCAGGTGTCAAATGGTTTAGGGCAAGAGGAATTTAGCCTGGGGGGCCCCAGAGGGCTCTGACCTCAACCCACCTCGCACACAGGGCTCGTTTGTACCCAGATGCAGCGTTTCTGAGACTTGTAGCTGAACCTGTTGAACCTGTGCATACCGGCCCTGTTGCTTGACCGACCCTGTGCATACTGGCCCTGTTGCCTGACCGACCCTGTGCATACTGGCCCTGTTGCCTGACCGACCCTGTGCATACTGGCCCTGTTGCCTGACCGACCCTGTACATACTGGCCACATTGCCCAGTTGAACCTGTGCATACTGGCCCTGTTGCCTGACCGACCCTGTGCATACTCGCCCTGTGCCCAGTTGAACCTGTGCATACTGGCCCTGTTGCCTGACTGACCCCTTGCATACTGGCCCTGTTGCCCGGTTGAACCTGTGCATACTAGCCCTGTTGCCTGACCGACCCTGTACATACTGGCCCTGTTGCCTGACCGACCCTGTGCGTACTGGCCCTGCTGCCCAGTTGAACCTGTGCATACAGGCCCTGTTGAACCTGTGCATACTGGCCCTATTGCCTGACAGACCCTGTGCATACAGGCCCTGTTGTTTTGTTGAACCTGTGTATACTATTCCTATTGCCTGACCGACCCTGTGAATACTAGCCCTGTTGCTCTGTTGAACCTGTGCATACTGGCCCTGTTGCTCTGTTGAACCTGTGCATACTGGCCCTGTTGCTGTTGAACCTGTGCATACAGGCCCTGTTGCCTGATGTTGCCTGTGTATACTGGCCCTGTTGCCTGATGTTGCCTGTGTATACTGGCCCTGTTGCCTGATGTTGCCTGTGTATACTGGCCCTGTTGCCTGATGTTACCTGTGCATACTAGCCCTGTTACCCTGTTGAACCTGTACATACTGGCCCTGTAGCCTGATGTTGTCTGTGTATACTGGCCCTGTTAACCTATTGAACCTGTGCATACAGGCCCTGTTGTCTGACCGACCCTGTGCATACTGGCCCTGTTGCCCTGTTGAACCTGTGCATACTAGCCCTGTTGCCCTGTTGAACCTGTGCATACTGGTCCTGTTGCCTGACCGACCCTGTGCGTACTGGCCCTGCTGCCCAGGTGAACCTGTGCATACAGGCCCTGTTGAACCTGTTGAACCTGTGCATACTGGCCCTATTGCCTGACAGACCCTGTGCATACTGGCCCTGTTGCCCTGTTGAACCTGTGCATACTGGCCCTGTTGCCCTGTTGAACCTGTGCATGTTGGCCCTCTTGCCTTATGTTACCTGTGCATACTCGCCCTGTTGCTTGACCGACCCTGTGCATACTGGCCCTGTTGCCTGACCGACCCAGTGCATACTGGCCCTGTTGCCTGACCGACCCTGTGCATACTGGCCCTGTTGCCTGACCGACCCTGTGCATACTGGCCCTGTTGCCTGACCGACCCTGTGCATACTGGCCCTGTTGCCTGACCGACCCTGTGCATACTGGCCCTGTTGCCTGACCGACCCTGTGCATACTGGCCCTGTTGCCTGACCGACTCTGTGCATACTGGCCCTGTTGCCTGACCGACCCTGTGCATACTGGCCCTGTTGCCTGACCGACCCTGTGCATACTGGTCTGAATTTGAAATGAAATTGAAATGAATTTTCCAGGTTTCTTTAAAACAGACTTAAATAAAACTGAATTCAATTGAAAGTCTTAAAAATACTCGTTCACACATCATCACTGTCCAAAGAATAACATCTCCATTTTTAACTTTGAACACTACAGTTACTGTTGACGTTGTCTAAACGTTTCATGATGAATGGACCAATAGAATTGCTCCTAAATCACTTTGAAAGAATTCTGATTCCATTGACTTACATTGAAAGTAAAGACAGTTCTCGGCCTCTCCTGACGAATGTAAAAGACCTACTTACTGTATTAATACTGTTTAATATTTAATAATAAAGTGTTGTAAATAAAAACAACACAATAAAAACAATAAAAACATTTTAAATATAACAATGTTCCCAAGTGTCTAAAAACTCTATGTGTTGCAGGCTGCGACTCCATGAGGGGAAAGTCATAAAGGACAGGAGACACCATCTCCGCACCTACCCGAACTGCTTCGTGGCTAAGGAGCTCATTGATTGGCTGATAGAGCACAAGGAGGCTTCTGATAGGGACACGGCCATCAAGATCATGCAGAAGCTGCTGGACCAGAGCATCATCCACCACGGTGGGTTCAACAGTGTGACAGTACAGCAGCTAATGATTATCTCTATAACTTAATGATTTATTAGCCTTGAGTTACAATGAGCGTCGCCCCCTACGCTTCCTGTAGTGTATTACAGTCTGTCAGAACCACCGTCGCCCCCTACGCTTCCTGTAGTGTATTACAGTCTGTCAGAACCACCGTCGCCCCCTACGCTTCCTGTAGTGTATTACAGTCTGTCAGAACCACCGTCGCCCCCTACGCTTCCTGTAGTGTATTACAGTCTGTCAGAACCACCGTCGCCCCCTACGCTTCCTGTAGTGTATTACAGTCTGTCAGAACCACCGTCGCCCCCTACGCTTCCTGTAGTGTATTACAGTCTGTCAGAACGACTGTCGCCCCCTACGCTTCCTTTAGTGTATTACAGTCTGTCAGAACGACTGTCGCCCCCTACGCTTCCTGTAGTGTATTACAGTCTGTCAGAACCACCGTCGCCCCCTACGCTTCCTGTAGTGTATTACAGTCTGTCAGAACCACCGTCGCCCCCTACGCTTCCTGTAGTGTATTACAGTCTGTCAGAACCACCGTCGCCCCCTACGCTTCCTGTAGTGTATTACAGTCTGTCAGAACGACCGTCGCCCCCTACGCTTCCTGTAGTGTATTACAGTCTGTCAGAACGACCGTCGCCCCCTACGCTTCCTGTAGTGTATTACAGTCTGTCAGAACCACCGTCGCCCCCTACGCTTCCTGTAGTGTATTACAGTCTGTCAGAACCACCGTCGCCCCCTACGCTTCCTGTAGTGTATTACAGTCTGTCAGAACCACCGTCGCCCCCTACGCTTCCTGTAGTGTATTACAGTCTGTCAGAACCACCGTCGCCCCCTACGCTTCCTGTAGTGTATTACAGTCTGTCAGAATGACCGTCACCCCCTACGCTTCCTGTAGTGTATTACAGTCTGTCAGAACGACCGTCGCCCCCTACGCTTCCTGTAGTGTATTACAGTCTGTCAGAACGACCGTCGCCCCCTACGCTTCCTGTAGTGTATTACAGTCTGTCAGAACGACCGTCGCCCCCTACGCTTCCTGTAGTGTATTACAGTCTGTCAGAACGACCGTCGCCCCCTACGCTTCCTGTAGTGTATTACAGTCTGTCAGAACGACCGTCGCCCCCTACGCTTCCTGTAGTGTATTACAGTCTGTCAGAACGACCGTCGCCCCCCTACGCTTCCTGTAGTGTATTACAGTCTGTCAGAACCACCGTCGCCCCCTACGCTTCCTGTAGTGTATTACAGTCTGTCAGAACCACCGTCGCCCCCTACGCTTCCTGTAGTGTATTACAGTCTGTCAGAACCACCGTCGCCCCCTACGCTTCCTGTAGTGTATTACAGTCTGTCAGAACCACCGTCGCCCCCTACGCTTCCTGTAGTGTATTACAGTCTGTCAGAACCACCGTCGCCCCTACGCTTCCTGTAGTGTATTACAGTCTGTCAGAACCACCGTCGCCCCCTACGCTTCCTGTAGTGTATTACAGTCTGTCAGAACCACCGTCGCCCCCTACGCTTCCTGTAGTGTATTACAGTCTGTCAGAACCACCGTCGCCCCCTACACTTCCTGTAGTGTATTACAGCCTGTCAGAACGACCGTCGCCCCCTACGCTTCCTGTAGTGTATTACAGTCTGTCAGAACCACCGTCGCCCCCTACGCTTCCTGTAGTGTATTACAGTCTGTCAGAACGACCGTCGCCCCCCTACGCTTCCTGTAGTGTATTACAGTCTGTCAGAATGACCGTCGCCCCCTACGCTTCCTGTAGTGTATTACAGTCTGTCAGAATGACCGTCGCCCCCTACGCTTCCTGCAGTGTATTGTGCTCTATTGATCACATTCTGCCGTATGTTGGTTCTTGTCTTCCGCAGTTTGTGACGAGCATAAGGAGTTCAAAGATATGAAGCTGTTCTACCGCTTCCGGAAGGACGACGGAACCTTCCCCCTGGACAGCGAGGCCAAGGTCTTCATGAGGGGTCAGCGGATATATGAGAAGTAAAGCCCCCCTTTTGTTTTTTAATAGCTGTGCTGGGATCTGTGTGCACTGTTCCCAAACGGGGGGTTGTTGTTGTTTGTCTGCCGGTTGTTTTTGTGCATTTTGGCCTCAGCGGTAAATACACAGTATCCATAGAAACGTGGCGTTCCGGCTGATAGAGGCGAGCAGGACCTGCGCCAGCTGGATTCATTAACCAGGAGCTGATTCACCTGCAAGTCATTGCGTGTCATGAAACCGCAGCTACCGCTCGGGAACACACTTACACGCCATCAAAAGTTTTGCCCTGCATGTTCCTATCTGTACTATATTAATATTAATAATATTAGTGAATAAGTGTGAGGAGATCAGAACTATAGAATAGTCGGTATGGAATTATTCCTGGAGCAGAATTAAACATCTGGTTGTGTTTAAAGAATGTTTAGAGGGTCTTTTAGAAATGAGCTCATTTGCTCTGATGCAGGTTTACATACTTTGAACATTCTGACCAGCAGCTTCTTAATGAGGAGCCACATGAGGAGCTTCTCTAACAGGACTGAAGAAGATAGTGTAGATGCTGAGATCTTGTTCTGATAAACAGGTTTGGTGGTTTTATAGCTCTTATAAAAATATACATTCTCATTTTCACATTAAATACAGTCAAATGTTTGTTTTAGTAATATTTGTGTACATGGGCTCCAACTTCACTGTTTACATTCATCTCTCAACACATTCAGATCTAAACATCTTTATAGTTTTATATATATATATATACTCAGGTAGGTGTATATTTGTGGCCCTTCATTATGTTCTTATGAATGATAACCAAGGTGTCGCCACTCGGGAGCCTGAAAAGCTGATTCTTGTTATTAAAGGTCTGAATCCAGGTAGAGGTCATGTCCTTCTCAAACAGCTGCACTGCATTCTGGGATACGGTGTGTATCATGAAGGTGGCTCTGGT
Organism: Megaleporinus macrocephalus; assembly: GCA_021613375.1. Taxonomy (NCBI): domain Eukaryota; kingdom Metazoa; phylum Chordata; class Actinopteri; order Characiformes; family Anostomidae; genus Megaleporinus; species Megaleporinus macrocephalus. Next base: position 3,400,086 of record CM038705.1, read on the forward strand.
GGCATACATAGATATTATGGTTGCGCTGGTTACTACTTCGGGGTACAGTCAGTATGTAGTAGGCTTATTTTAAAAACAGTCAAAGAGTTGTAGGCGGAGCTGTATTGTAGCCACGCCCCCAGAACAGTCAAACAGTAAAAAAAAAAAAAAAAAAAAAAAAAATATATATATATATATATATATATATATGTGTTGTTATTGATTTTTGGCTTTCTGTCAGATCTTTGCCATCATCGTCCCACAGTTTTCTAGATATCAGCTCTGTTCCAACTATAGATTGGAATAGGCTTCTATACAGCTGTTTGATTGGATGAACGGATTCCCATAGAGAATGAGTAGGACTAGAAAAGTGCACGCCAATCTACTGAACTTCTGCTCGACCGACAGACACCATTTCACATACACTGACTCAGCACAGACCCCCGACCACGACTGCAGTGTTGGTTCAATCCACACTCATCTGTTTGTCTTTTTTTCCCCATCCCTCTTTTTTCCCCCCACAGAGCCCCATTCATTTCCCCCCAAACATCCCAAACCTCATGGTTTCATTTATCCTACAGCCTCCAAACTGCCTCACTGTATTCACTCAGAGCAGATCCCCCCCACTACTTTCTCATACCCAAGGACCCTTTACATCGAGCCTTTACATTAAAAGTAAAGTTTTAATGTAGAAGAACATGTATGTGTTGTGCTTTATTGTAGCTGTAGAACAATTTATTTCCACCAGGACTGCCTATCAGCTGATCTGTATTATTATTATTATTATTATTATTATGAATGTTGTTATACAGTGTGGTTACTACACATAACAATATATCACAGTTGGTGCTTAAGTGTCAGGAGGCCTCTCTGTCCGGCCGCTCCCCTCGCGCTGTTGCGTAACAGGAAAACGAGTCCAGCAGGAGACATATGTCGCACAAACTGTCAGAGGCTGCTTTTACATAATCACCATAAACACTGGGGTGCTTGTGGTTTACACACACAGACTCTCCTCAGAGGGGAGCACGGCCTGTTCCTCACCACCAGTGACGAGCTGAGTTTCATACTGGATTATAATCACTCCACAGTTATTACTGTCAGACTGTAAACACTACACACACTGCAGATTCATACTGGATTATAATCACTACACAGTTATTACTGTCAGACCGTAAACACTACACACACTGCAGATTCATACTGGATAATAATCACTCCACAGTTATTACTGTCAGACCGTAAACACTACACACACTGCAGATTCATACTGGATTATAATCACTCCACAGTTATTACTGTCAGACTGTAAACACTACACGCACTGCAAATTCATACTGGATTACAATCACTCCACAGTTATTACTGTCAGACCGTAAACACTACACACACTGCAGATTCTTACTGGATTATAATCACTCCACAGTTATTACTGTCAGACTGTAAACACTACACACACTGCAGATTCATACTGGATTACAATCACTCCACAGTTATTACTGTCAGACTGTAAACACTACACACACTGCAGATTCATACTGGATTATAATCACTCCACAGTTATTACTGTCAGACTGTAAACACTACACACACTGCAGATTCATACTGGATTATAATCACTCCACAGTTATTACTGTCAGACTGTAAACACTACACGCACTGCAAATTCATACTGGATTACAATCACTCCACAGTTATTACTGTCAGACTGTAAACACTACACACACTGCAGATTCATACTGGATTATAATCACTCCACAGTTATTACTGTCAGACTGTAAACACTACACACACTGCAGATTCATACTGGATTATAATCACTCCACAGTTATTACTGTCAGACTGTAAACACTACACACACTGCAGATTCATACTGGATTATAATCACTCCACAGTTATTACTGTCAGACCGTAAACACTACACGCACTGTAGATTCATACTGGATTATAATCACTCCACAGTTATTACTGTCAGACTGTAAACACTACACGCACTGCAAATTCATACTGGATTACAATCACTCCACAGTTATTACTGTCAGACCGTAAACACTACACACACTGCAGATTCTTACTGGATTATAATCACTCCACAGTTATTACTGTCAGACTGTAAACACTACACACACTGCAGATTCATACTGGATTACAATCACTCCACAGTTATTACTGTCAGACTGTAAACACTACACACACTGCAGATTCATACTGGATTATAATCACTCCACAGTTATTACTGTCAGACTGTAAACACTACACACACTGCAGATTCATACTGGATTATAATCACTCCACAGTTATTACTGTCAGACTGTACACACTGCAGATTCATACTGGATTATAATCAGTCCACAGTTATTACTGTCAGACTGTAAACACTACACACACTGCAGATTCATACTGGATTATAATCAGTCCACAGTTGTTACCATTGCGCACACACACATACATTGCAAATTCATACTGGACTTGATTGTGTGGTTCCTGACCAACACGTTCTGCAAGTTGAGCTGCTTTTGTATTTCAGAGTTTGCGCAACACTAAGCTGTCGGCTGAAAGCTTCCAGTCCTCGGAGGATCTTCTGAGAGTTCTTCAGCTCCTCTGTGGTTGGACAGGGTTAAGTTCTTGCTTCAGGCTAACAGGCGGACTGAGGAATCCCTGCTGGGTTTGCTGACAGCGAGAATGTGTTTGTCAAGACTGAGTAAAAGTTCATACGCAGAGTGAAGCCCTCTCAGCCTCAGTAGCGTGTCACAGTAGAAATGATGGAGTGCTTTAAAACCAGTATGAATATGCGGTGTGTGTAGCGTGTGTAGCCTTCTCAGTGTGTCCCTCACTGGGGTTGTTGTTCTCTACTGACGTTGATACTGAAAAGTCTGTTCAGGGTCAGTACGAGGGGACAGTCCAGCTCTAGAAAAGAGAGAGAGGAGAGAACGTATAGTAATTGTATGTGTAGGGAGGTTTAATGACTGCTTGCTGCTAAAAGACTAGCAGCGTGTTCTCAGAGCGGCCTGCTATTTTTAACAGCCTCTGTCGATCTGAGGACATACAGCACTCCGCCAACCCTGTTACTGGTTCAATTTCCAGTTTAAACAACCAGCAATCACTACCAGTCAGAAGTCTGGGATCACACCTACCTGAGTATATATATGAGTATAACTATTTTCTTCAGTTTTGATCTCCTCACAATTATTCACTAATATTATTACTATTAAGGTTAAACGGTGGTGTAGTAGTTAGTATGGTGGTGTAGTGGTTAGTATGGTGGTGTAGTAGTTAGTATGGTGGTGTAGTGGTTAGTATGGTGGTGTAGTAGTTAGTGTGGTGGTGTAGTGGTCAGTATGGTGGTGAAGTGGTTAGTATGGTGGTGTAGTGGTTAGTACGGTGGTGTAGTGGTTAGTATGGTGGTGTAGGGGTTAGTATGGTGGTGTAGTGGTTAGTACGGTGGTGTAGTGGTTAGTACGGTGGTGTAGTGGTTAGTATGGTGGTGTAGTGGTTAGTATGGTGGTGTAGTGGTTAGTATGGTGGTGTAGTGGTCAGTATGGTGGTGTAGTGGTTAGTATGGTGGTGTAGTGGTTAGTATGGTGGTGTAGTGGTTAGTATGGTGGTGTAGGGGTCAGTATGGTGGTGTAGTGGTTAGTACGGTGGTGTAGTGGTTAGTACGGTGGTGTAGTGGTTAGTATGGTGGTGTAGGGGTCAGTATGGTGGTGTAGTGGTTAGTACGGTGGTGTAGTAGTTAGTATGGTGGTGTAGTGGTTAGTAAGGTGGTGTAGTGGTTAGTAGGGTGGTGTAGTGGTTAGTATGGTGGTGTAGGGGTCAGTATAGTGGTGTAGTGGTTAGTACGGTGGTGTAGTAGTTAGTATGGTGGTGTAGTGGTTAGTAAGGTGGTGTAGTGGTTAGTATGGTGGTGTAGTGGTTAGTATGGTGGTGTAGTGGTCAGTATGGTGGTGTAGGGGTCAGTATAGTGGTGTAGTGGTTAGTACGGTGGTGTAGTAGTTAGTATGGTGGTGTAGTGGTTAGTAGGGTGGTGTAGTGGTTAGTATGGTGGTGTAGGGGTCAGTATAGTGGTGTAGTGGTTAGTACGGTGGTGTAGTAGTTAGTATGGTGGTGTAGTGGTTAGTATGGTGGTGTAGGGGTCAGTATGGTGGTGTAGTGGTTAGTATGGTGGTGTAGTGGTTAGAACGGTGGTGTAGTGGTTAGTACGGTGGTGTAGTGGTCAGTATGGTGGTGTAGTGGTCAGTATGGTGGTGTAGTGGTCAGTATGGTGGTGTAGTAGTTAGTACGGTGGTGTAGTGGTCAGTATGGTGGTGTAGTGGTCAGTATGGTGGTGTAGTAGTTAGTACGGTGGTGTAGTGGTTAGTACGGTGGTGTAGTGGTCAGTATGGTGGTGTAGTGGTTAGTATGGTGGTGTAGTGGTTAGTATGGTGGTGTAGTGGTCAGTATGGTGGTGTAGTGGTTAGTATGGTGGTGTAGTGGTTAGTATGGTGGTGTAGTGGTCAGTATGGTGGTGTAGTGGTCAGTATGGTGGTGTAGTGGTTAGTATGGTGGTGTAGTGGTTAGTAAGGTGGTGTAGTGGTTAGTATGGTGGTGTAGTGGTCAGTATGGTGGTGTAGTGGTTAGTATGGTGGTGTAGTGGTTAGTATGGTGGTGTAGTGGTTAGTAAGGTGGTGTAGTGGTCAGTATGGTGGTGTAGTGGTTAGTATGGTGGTGTAGTGGTCAGTATGGTGGTGTAGTGGTCAGTATGGTGGTAGTGGTCAGCACTGTCTCCTCACAGTAAGATGATCTGGGTTGGATTCCCGGTCCGGGTGGTTCTGTGTGGAGTGTGTATGTTCTCTCTGTGTTTGAGTGGGTTCCTCCGGGTACTCCGGTTTCCTCCCACAGTCCAAACACATGCATGTTAGGTTGATCGGTCACTCTAAACTGTAGGTGTGAGTGTGTGTTGACCATGTGATGGACTGGTGACCTGTCCATGGTGTTGCCCACCTTCGCCCGGTGGTGCTGGGATTGGCTCCGACTGGCAGGATGAAGAGGAAGATAATGGGTGGATGGGTTATTACTGTTAAAATGTTATAAATAAGAACAAGCATGGGTAGGAGTGTTCAAACTTTTGACTGACAGCTTGCACGATTGTAGCACCAACACGCTGGTGAGCTTCAGTTCACAGATGTCCTGAACTTCTCCTGTAGAATTTCCTGATAGCATCCAAAATTTGAAGTTCCATCAAATATTATCAGACAATAACACATTGTCCAGTAGCAGCAAAACAGACACAAGCCATGATACTACCACCACCATGTTTCACAGCTAGAGATGCTCTTATATAGAAAATCTTATTAAACCTTTGTAGAAGTTCACCAGCAGCTCTGTTTACATACCATGCATCCTCAGAAGTCTTGTAATGCTGTACTGTTCAGGTTTGGTTACTAGTCATACCTGCTGTTCACTGATATAGTAAATAATTGACTGTATTCAGAGCTGATCCTACAATCACATCAGATTAATTAATGACAGAGACAGAGCTGCACACCGGCTCCTCCGGTCACGAGAAGGGCTGGAGCTGCTACCGAGCAGGCTTTAAAGAGTGCTGTAGCTATAAAGTAGGTCAGTGTATCGTATCTAACCTGTTCACGGTACGTCATTAAGGTGTGATTGCTCAGCTGCAGGTCACCTGGAGAGACTCAGCTGAACGCTGTTCGCATGCGATGAGGGAGCCCGTATTCACGGCAGTGGGAGTTCACTGATATGCAGATAAGATTATAGTGCTTACTTGTGCTCAGACGTGACCTTTCAAGCTCAATTTCTATATTTACTTACAGAACTTATGGTAGCTCAACACCAGCCCTGACCTCACTGATACCAGAGAGAGAGGCTGTCACATCACTGCCTTGCTTAAATCACTGCTAACGCTTATATCACCATTAACACTTATATCACTATTAACACTTATATCACCATTAACACTTATATCACCATTAACGCTTATATCACCATTAACACTTATATCACCATTAACGCTTATATCACCATTAACGCTTATATCACCATTAACGCTTATATCACCATTAACACTTATATCACCATTAACACTTATATCACCATTAACGCTTATATCACCATTAACGCTTATATCACCATTAACACTTATATCACCATTAACACTTATATCACCATTAACGCTTATATCACCATTAACACTTATATCACCATTAACACTTATATCACCATTAACGCTTATATCACCATTAACACTTATATCACCATTAACACTTATATCACCATTAACGCTTATATCACTATTAATACTTATATCACTATTACTATCACTGCCTTGTTTAAATCACTGCTAACGCTTATATCACCATTAACTCCTAAATCACTATTAACACTTATATCACCATTAACACTTATATCACTATTAACACTTATATCACCATTAACTCCAAAATCACTATTAACACTTATATCACCATTAACACTTATATCACTATTAACACTTATATCACCATTAACTCTTATATCACTATTAACACTTATATCACCATTAACACTTATATCACTATTAACACATATCACTATTAACTCCTAAATCACTATTAACACTTATATCACCATTAACACTTATATCACCATTAACACTTATATCACCATTAACACTTAAATCACCATTAACACTTATATCACTATTAACACTTATATCACTATTAACACTTATATCACCATTAACACTTATATCACTATTAACACTTATATCACTATTAACTCCTAAATCACTATTAACACTTATATCACCATTAACACTTATATCACCATTAACTCTTAAATCACTATTAACTCCTAAATCACTATTAACACTTATATCACCATTAACATTTATATCACCATTAACACTTATATCACTATTAACACTTATATCACCATTAACTCCTAAATTACCATTAACACTTATATCACTATTAACTCCTAAATCACTATTAACACTTATATCACCATTAACTCCTAAATCACTATTAACACTTATATCACCATTAACTCCTAAATCACTATTAACACTTATATCACCATTAACACTTAAATCACTATTAACACTTATATCACCATTAACACTTATATCACCATTAACTCCTAAATCACTATTAACACTTATATCACCATTAACACTTATATCACCATTTACTCCTAAATCACTATTAACACTTATATCACCATTAACACTTATATCACCATTAACTCCTAAATCACTATTAACACTTATATCACCATTAACACTTATATCACCATTTACTCCTAAATCACTATTAACACTTATATCACCATTAACTCCTAAATCACTATTAACACTTATATCACCATTAACACTTATATCACCATTAACACTTATATCACCATTAACACTTAAATCACCAGTAACACATATCACCATTAACTCTTAAATTACCATGAACACTTATAACACTATTAAGACTTATATCACCGCTAACGCTTAAATCACCATTAACTCTTAAATTACCATTAACATGTATATCACCATTAACTCTGATACAGTTAATGGTGATATAGCTGATACAGTGGACAGTGAGTGGAGGTCCTGTATGGTCAGTGGAGCTGATACAGTGGACAGTGAGTGGAGGTCCTGTATGGTCAGTGGAGCTGATACAGTGGACAGTGAGTGGAGGTCCTGTATGGTCAGTGGAGCTGATACAGTGGACAGTGAGTGGAGGTCCTGTATGGTCAGTGGAGCTGATACAGTGGACAGTGAGTGGAGGTCCTGTATGGTCAGTGGAGCTGATACAGTGGACAGTGAGTGGAGGTCCTGTATGGTCAGTGGAGCTGATACAGTGGACAGTGAGTGGAGGTCCTGTATGGTCAGTGGAGCTGATACAGTGGACAATGAGTGGAGGTCCTGTATGGTCAGTGGAGCTGATACAGTGGACAGTGAGTGGAGGTCCTGTATGGTCAGAGGAGCTGATACAGTGGACAGTGAGTGGAAATAGAAGGAGTTCTGCTTTGTTGTACATATACGGATCATAAACTATGATGGAGCACATTCGGGCTGCTGTTCTGGTGCATCAATTTTTAAGACAAGGACATAAGTGCTTTAACGAGCTCTCGACAGGCCCACGCATGTGAGCCAGGGCTGATGTTGCTTTCCTGGAAAGTCATTTCCTAGAAAGTCCCCTATGTGCTCTGTAGAACCGGAAGTGGCTCATACAGAGAAATAGAGTTTTCTGCAAATAGCTTCTATTAAACAGCTCCAGGTCAGCTTACATCACCACAAACCACAGGACCTGCTGGGTCCATCATTTCCACATGAAACATATTACATCATCAACAGAGAGATGTAGGATTCTACATATGCATCAGGGTTTTTCAGTGTACTAATAAAAAACTAATACAACATTTTGTTTCTTAATTAAAATTATGTCCATATGTTTAGCAGATTTGTTGAATCGTTAACTCTTTAATGAGCTTATTAACCCTCATTCACATACATCATACATGATACATGAGCACTGAACATGTTACAGATTATATAGTTGACATACAAAAAATTGCACAAAAATGTAACATAAAATAAAAACATAAATGCAAAAATTTAATCTAAAAATTCAACATAAAATTGAACATAAAAATGCAAAAAGTTCAATATAAAAATTAAATATGAAAATCCAAACAATTAAACATAAAATTGAATATAAAATTGAACATAAAATGCATAAAATTAAATATAAAAAATGAACACAAAAATACAAAAAAAATCAACATTAAATTGAACATAAATTGCATAAAATTTAATATAAACATTGAATATAAAATTGTATGTAAAAATGCAAAAAATATAAAAATTGTACGTAAAAATGCAAAAAAATAAATAGCAAAATTTTACATAAAATTTAATAAATAAATGCCAAAACATTCATATAAAAATTAAATATAAATATAACATAAATTTTATATAAATTAAACATGAAAATCCAAACAATTGAACATAAAATTGCATATAAAATTTGAACATAAAACCGAACATAAAAACGCAAAAGGTGTTTAAATTGGTCAGAATATTATTATTGCAAATTATTACAAATATTAAAGATGGAATGTTTTATATATACATATTATATCTGTATATTTATGTGTGCAGGTTGATGAACACTGAAAGCAGCCTACTTCAGACTCGTGAGGAGGAGGGCGTGTCATACGAGCGGACTCTGGTGGCCTCCGAGTTCATTGATTGGCTCCTGCAGGAGGGCGAGATGCCCAGCAGGGAGGAGGCGGAGCAGCTGGGGCGGAGACTGCTGGAGCACAGCATCATTCAGCACGGTGAGCGAAAAGTATAGCTTTGCTTTAAAGCTCTGAAGCTACTGTAGTAGTAATGGAAGCTTTTACCAGCTAGCATCACCCAAATCATCACACACAGCAGCCTCAGTAACCTCACAGCCAGGACTGTGTTAGGAGTCTGTATGTTCTTATTCACCGTATTTGGCCACACCCACTTCTAAGCGTGTGTTTGTTCAGCCTTTGTGTTAGAACTTCCACTCAGCTAACCAACATGAATACAGGTACATGGAAGGAGACCAGAGAGACAGTAAGAAGTTCTAATGGGACAACACTGTCCCCTCCGAGGTTAATAACACAGTGGGTGGGTGATATAAGAAGGTGGTCTGAGGTTAATAACACAGTGGGTGGGTGATATGAGAAGGTGGTCTGAGGTTAATAACACAGTGGGTGGGCAATATGAGAAGGTGGTCTGAGGTTAATAACACAGTGGGTGGGTGATATGAGAAGGTGGTCTGAGGTTAATAACACAGTGGGTGGGTGATATGAGAAGGTGGTCTGAGGTTAATAACACAGTGGGTGGGTGATATGAGAAGGTGGTCTGAGGTTAATAACACAGTGGGTGGGTGATATGAGAAGGTGGTCTGAGGTTACTTATAGAGACATGTTTAATTACTCTGTACTCTCGGAAGGTGTAGACGGTTCAGTAATGAAAAACTATAAAAGTACTGAAGCGTATCAGTACCTGCACAGTGGGAAGGTGGGCGTGTCCTCCTACACACAGACAGTGAGTTTATATTTCTGAAAGCCGGTTAAACCCAAGTCCAGCCAGCTGCCCGAGCCCCTCTGCGTGGGTGTTAGTTACAGTCCAGATAGCCTAGCGCGGTGGACACTGATCAGAAAACAGTTACTTAACTGATAGACTCACCAGCACCGACACGTCTGCTTCCTCGGAGCTTCATAAGCGAGACATCTCTCTGGATAAGGAAGCTCTGGTGCTGGTTCTCCTCCACAGAATGGTAAGAGCAGAGATACGGAGGTTTGGGTGGATGTTTTAAATTTAGAGCTTCAGTCATAGACGCAGGTGGTCTTCTTTGGAAGGTGGCCCCCCAACACTCTGATCTTTATGTGCTGGTATGTTGTTAATTCCAGGCTGAAAATAGAGGCATCTGCAGGACCTTTTCTGGCATGTGGGGGTTTTGCTTTGCATTAGCAGCCAGCACTTCTATCTGAGAGCTCTCTTGGTCTTGATCTTCTACAGTTCACTTGAAAGACCCTCAGCTAATCAACATACCACATCATAATTGATGATGTCGCTGTCCAAAGAAAAACAACTTTTACAGCAGAGGACAAAAATCTTTACTTTCAATGTAAGTCAATGGTACCAGAATTTCTTCCAAGTTATTTTGAAGCATTTACATTGATCCATTCATCATAAAATAATGTAGAAAAATTAAAATTAAAATTAAAATTAAAATTAAAATTAAAATTAAAATTAAAATTAAAATTACGCAACAAAATTGGCACAAAAAGCCAGAGCACTCTGCTGGAGGGGCTTATATCTGTTAGCAGTTGCTCATGGAGGTATGTTGGCTGTATGTGCCCGCATGAAACTTATGACTGTGTAACTACCAATCTTATATTTTCTATAATCCTATTATTTATAACAATATTAAAGTTATTACTTACTAAAATGACAAATTGGGAATACAATACACAGTAAAGTTTCTAGCAGGTCACTGATACATATTTCAGGGTCTAGTAGCCTGTGAGGGTCTCGTGCTGTCTCCTGATTATGGCACGTGTCACAGGCTTGTGGTGAAGAAACACTAGCCTCATTATTTAAACCTGTTCTTCTGTCTGAGACAGACCGAGCATTCAATACAGCTCACTTATTTCAGACTAAAGCAGCTTTAAGACAAACCCAACACACCCGACCAGGACCCAGACTGGACCGCCCAGTGACGCAGCTGTCCGAGTTGCCCAGAACTGGTCATTCATTATCGCTACGTTATTGACGCTGTTGTTGGCCGTTAAGAATAGGACCCTAATCTAAATTAGCTGATGTTGATGACTCATGGTTATATCAGTAATACAGATAAAATCACACCTCGTCAACACGGGTACAGCTGTGAGTCGTGAATAAATACCAGCAATCAATGTGTGTGTGTGTGTGTGTGTTTGTGTGTGTGTGTGCAGTTTTATGAACACACACACACACACACACACACATATATATATATATATATCGGTATTATTGGTACTTATTAATTGCTGGTATTTATTCGTATATATATATGTGTGTGTGTGTGTGTGTGTGTGTGTGTGTGTTGATAAAACTGCAGGTAAACAAATACCAGCAGGTCTGCTGATATAACAATACGGCCTTATTTTAATCTATAGTGACTAGTTCACATAGGTGAGTTTTATCAAATCACATATATACAATAAAACTATTAGCAATTTATTTTTTATTATTATTTTCGTACCCTAACAACTCACAGTTTCAGAGATTTATGTATGTGTGACAAAAAATATCAACACTAATAATATATCAGGTCCTCCATACTGATAAAATAATAATTTCTTATAAAGATAATACCAATAAACCTGTGGGTCAACTGATACATCGGTCAGACCCATTGGCGTAGGAACCTAGGGGGATGGGGGGGCTCTTGTTTTTCTAAATCAATAGAGGTCACATCTGCAAAATATCTGGAAAAAGGCTAATAATAACAAATAATAATAATAATAATAATAATAATAATAATAATAATAATAATAATAATAATAAATAATAATAATAATAATAATAATTATTATTATTATTATTATTATTAATAATAATAATAATAATAATAATAATAATAATAATAATAATGGTGATAATAATAAAACTGGTTTGATACAGTACTTGTTGTCAAGCCAATATCTCGGCACATTTTATAGTATACATTTTCCACGAAGTGGAATAGTATAGTATAATATATATATTAGAATAGAAATTTATTCCATTCAGCTAAGTAGTAGAAATTGTGGATTAAAATTAGTCGTATGGACGTATGTTCTCTGTAGAGGATGTGCTAACAGGTTTTGCATATGACTGTCTGTGTTGAACGTTTATTCTTCTGGAAGATCTGAATACAGGAGTTTATTTAAAATGTTAATGCTACATGGTTTGGGTTCTCCTGTGGTTCTGTAATCTGTTGTCTCTGAACCCCGGCCAGTGCTGTGTATTGTGTACCTTGTTTACTAAACACAGCGTTGTTTGTGGTTCCATACGTGTGTTGGGCATCATGTCCGCTCTGTTTGTCCTCATTTCCACTGTGTACGTTAGTGTGGTGTTGTAAAGAGGTCGTGACATTCAGCTCCTCCTCTGTCCTGCTGTCCCGCTGAGAGAGGGTCAGTTCTGAAAGTGACCGGGACTGTTCTCTTTCAGGTCATAACAGTTTTCGCACTAGAGTTCATATTAGCTCAGTCACAGTGAATATGGGATTATTCAGATAATTCAGTACCTACTATAAATTATTCAGTACCTACTACAAATTATTCAGTACCTATTACAAATGATTCAGTATCTACTTTAAATAACTCAGTACTATAAATTATTCATAGCTCCCATGAATTATTCTGTACATACTTTGAATTCAGCATCTACTATACATAATTCAGTGTCTATTATAAATGATTTAGTACATACTATGAATTATTCAGTACATATAAATGATTCAGTATATACTGTAAACAATCCAGTTCCTACCGTAAATTATTCAGTGCCTACTGTTAATTATTCAGTATCTATAATAAATGATTCAGTACCTACTATAAATGATTCAGTACCTACTATAAATGATTCAGTATCTAATATAAATTATTCAGTACATACTATAAATGAATCAGCATCCATTATAAATTATTCAGTACTATAAATTATTTAGTACCTACTATGAATTATTCAGTATCTACTATGGATTATTCTGTACATACTACAAACTATTTAGTATCTACTATAAATGGTTATATACTAGCATTGCCAGTATATATTAGCAATTATTCAGAACATACTATGAATCATGCAGTAAATGCTACAAATTATTCCATATCTACTATAAATGATTCAGTACATACTATGACTTATTCAATACCTACTTTCAGTTGTTCAGTACATACAATGAATTATTTACTATACTGCTTTTACACACACACACACTCACATATACACATGCACACACACACACACACACATACACACACACACACACACACACACACATACAGTCCAACACACACATACATACAGTCAAACACAGATACACACACACATACAGTCAAACACACACACATACACACACACGCACACACATACAGTCAAACACACACACACACACACACACATATACAGTCAAACACACACAGTCAAACACACATACAGTCAAACACACACACACACACACATACAGTCAAACACACACACACACACACACATACAGTCAAACACACACACATACAGTCAAACACACACACACACACACATTAAGTCAAACACACACACATACAGTCAAACACAAACACACATACAGCCAAACAAACACACACACATACAGTCAAACACACACACAGTCAAACACACAAACACACATACAGTCAAACACACACACACACATATACAGTCAAACACACACATACAGTCAAACACACACACATAAACACACACATACAGTCAAACACACACACACACACATACAGGCACACACACACACACACACACACATAAACACACACACACATACAGTCCACACACACACACACACATACAGGCAAACACACACACACATACAGGCAAACACACACACACACACATACAGGCACACACACACATACAGTCAAGCACACACATAAACACACACACATACAGTCAAACACACACACATAAACACACACACATACAGTCAAACACACACACATAAACACACACACACATACAGTCAAACACACACACACACACAATAAGCTGTGCAGAGTCCAAATAAAGCAACTTAGTTGTGTAGCAATAAAGAATGTTGAGCTGAGCAGACTGGGCCTCAGTGTGGAGCCTCAGTGTGGAGCCTCAGTGTGGAGCCTCAGTGTGGAGCAGCCATTGTCCTGAAAGAAGCTGCATGAGACAGACACCCCCCCCCCCCCCCTGCACACACACATACACAGCATTCCTCTGAGGCCACACACACACACACATACACACACTCCGCTATCACTAAAGTCCTGTAACACAAACAAGCCTGTGTCTCTGATCTGCCTCGCCGACTTATCTTACATCCTGTTTTTAATTTTAAAATCTCTGCGCTATGATTTCTGGGAAAGATATCAGATAAGAGGCGTTACGCTCTGTCCTGAAAGGGTTCGTTCAGGAGAGCGCTGTACGTTATCTCCTTACGATTCAACCGCGGCTGTTTAGGAACAGTACATGTGCTGCTCAGTGAAAACCCACCGCAGCCGTCTGGAAGCTGGACCTACTGCAGACCGTGTGTATGTACAACACTGCGTCAGACGGTGAAGCACATAACCCAGTCTATACTTCGAGTCCACGTTATCAGGGGTTTATAGATTTCTAAGTCTGTTTCACCCTCATTGCTCACTAGCAGCTCAACACAGTCTCAGCATTTCTCACACAGAGAGACAGCAGAGTTCTAGCTCATCTAATAACAAGTATTTATGGTATCAGTATATAAATTAAATAAAAATCATTCAGTACATACTATAAATAATTCAGTACTATAAATTATTTAGTACCTACTATAAATTATTCAGTATCTACTATAAATGATTCAGTAGCTCCTATGAATTATTCAGTAGCTCCTATGAATTATTCAGTACATACGTCAGTATCTACTATAGATTATTCAGTATCGACTATAAATGTTTTAATACGTACTATAAATTATTCTGTACATACTACAAATGATTCAGTACTATAAATTATTCTGTACATACTACAAATGATTCAGTACTATAAATTATTCAGTACATACTATAAATTATTCATTATCTACAATAAATTATTCAGTGGCTTCTATAAATTGTTCAGTACATACTTTGAATTATTCATTATCTACTATAGATTATTCAGTATCGACTATAAATGTTTCAGTACCTACTATAAATTATTCAGTACACACTACAAATGATTCAGTATCTTCTATACATGATTCAGTACTATAAATTATTCTTTATCTACTATAGATTATTCAGTATCGACTATGAATTTTTCAGTACCTACTATAGATTATTCAGTATCTACTATAAATGATTCAGTGTCTATTATAAATTATTCAGTACATACTATAAATTATTCAGTATCTATAATAATTTTTTCAGTACCTACTCTAAATGATTCAGTACCTACTATAAATTATTCATTATATACTATAGATTATTCAGTATCGACTATAAATGTTTCAGTACCTACTATAGATTATTCAGTACACACTACAAATGATTCAGTAGCTTCTATACATGATTCAGTACTCTAAATTATTCTTTATCTACTATAGATTATTCAGTATCGACTATGAATGTTTCAGTACCTACTATAGATTATTCAGTATCTACTATAAATGATTCGGTGTCTATTATAAATTATTCTGTACATACTATAAATTATTCAGTATCTATAATAATTTTTTCAGTACCTACTCTAAATGATTCAGTACCTACTATAAATTATTCAGTATCTACTATAGATAATTCAGTACATACTATAAATGATTCAGTGATTCAGTATCTACTATAGGTAAGCCTTCTTCTGTTCTGCCATTGGAATGACCACTAGGGGGCGCTACAGAATGAGCAGCCATAAAGCACTGATCGGAGCTCGCTTAGCATTTTATTAGTTAATTATTTTAATATTGAGCTTAATATTATTTAGGATCCTGTTGTTTATGGTTGTTTATGTTTTGCTGGTAATTTTATTCCCGGTACCGTTTAATCAACTGACACTTTTTTAACGTTAGGCTACTTTTTACCACTCGGTTTCATTTACACTGTTTTACTTCTTCATTTTAATATTTCATAAAGAGTTTTGTGCTTCATGTTTAGCTTCATAGCTCCAGTGTGACACTCATAAACCAGAATTTCTCTTATTTTAATATATCGTCACAGTTTAAAAAAAGAATGTATTTCTATTTTGTAATTTTTTACATTTCTGCATCATTTAAACACGACCGGTGCCGTTTACATCGTGTGTTGGGCATCATGTTCGCTCTGTTTGTCCTCATTTCCACTGTGTACGTTAGTGGGGTGCTGTAAAGAGGTCGTGACCTTCAGCTCCTCCTCTGTCCCGCTGTCCTGCTGTCCCGGGTCAGTTCTGAAAGTGACCGGGACTGTTCTCAGAATCTCACTGGCTCTTTCAGGTCATAACAGTTTTTAGCATATTAGCTTAGTCACAGTGAATATGGGATTATTCAGATTATTCAGTACCTACTATAAATGATTCAGTACCTACAATAAATTATTCATTATCTACCATAAATTATTCAGTACATACTACAAATTATTCAGTACATACTTCAAATGATTCAGTATCTACTGTAAATTATTCAGTACCTACAATAAATTGTCCATTATCTTCTATAAGTTATTCAGTGTCTATTATAAATTATTCAGTATGTACTATAAATGTTTCAGTATCTACTATGAATTTTTCAGTGCCTACTATAAATTATTCAGTATATACTACAAATGATTCAGTATCTACTATAAATGATTCAGTGCTATATATTATTTAGTACCTACAATAAATGATTCATTTTCTACTATAAATTATTCAGTAGCTCCTATGAATTATTCAGTAGCTCCTATGAATTATTCAGTGCATACTATAAATGATTCATTATCTATTATAAGTTATTCAGTACATACTATAAATTATTCAGCACCTACTATAAATTATTCAGTGCATACTATAAATGATTCAATATCTATTAAGTTATTCAGTGCATACTATAAATTATTCAGTATCTATTATAAGTTATTCAGTGCATACTATAAATTATTCAATATCTATTAAAAGTTATTCAGTGCGTACTATAAATTATTCAGTATCTATTAAAAGTTATTCAGTGCATACTATAAATTATTCAGCACCTACTATAAATTATTCAGTGCATACTATAAATTATTCAATATCTATTAAAAGTTATTCAGTGCATACTATAAATTATTCAGTATCTATTATAAGTTATTCAGTACATACTATAAATTATTCAGTGCATACTATAAATGATTCAATATCTATTATGAATTGTTTTGTGTTTCATGTTTAGCTTCGTAGCTCCAGTGTGGTGACACTCATAAACCAGAATTTCTCTTATTTTAATATATCATCACAGTTTAAAGAAAAGAATATATCTCTATTTTGTAAATCTTTTAATTTCTTCATCATTTAAACCAATATCGTTTACATTGTGTGAAAATTTCATGATGAAAGGACCAATAGAAATGCCCCAAATAGCTAGTTTAAAATTCTGGTTTCATTGACTTACATTGAAAGTAAGACAGTTTTTGGTCTCTCCTGAAAAGTTACTATTTTCGAGATGCTTGTTTTTTTTTGGACAGAGACGATATTCATCTTTTTCTTAACGATGTATTCTCTATTAGTGAGCAATTAATAATGCAGTAATTAACAGAAAAATAATTTATACGTTTATAAAGTTAAAAAGAGTTAAAAAGATTTTCTGCTAATTAGTTATAAAGTGTTTGTTGATTAATGAGTTCAATGTTAATTCTTTGTAATATTTCTTTGTCTGATGTGATAATCAAGGAAGATTTTTTGGAATTTGTGTATCACGTTTCGTAAATTTTGGATACTTTACAGTAATATAAAATATAAAATACAAATTTACAGCAATCTTCAGTTAAATTACAGTATTTTACTTTTGCTGAAAACCTGGCGAAGCTAATATTGATCAATTTATAGCCAGACAGTGTTTATTAAGAATGAAGTTCTTTAGTTATAAGATGAGAAACTGGGTAAAGTAGGTTTTTTGGTCTGTGAATCTGTGAACTCTATCAACCTGACCATCCACATGGTTCTCGTTCTCTTCTCAGTCACCAACAAGCACCACTTCTCGGACGGCGGCCTTCTCTTCCAGTTCCGCATGAACTTCCGACGGCGGCGGCGGCTGATGGAGCTGCTCCACGAGCGAAGCCGGGTGATCCCGGAGAGCCAAGACAGCCCGTTCTGCCTCCGCAAGCAAAACCCCGACAGCGGAAACGGCAGCTTCCTGTCCGGTCAGTGGGCTGGGGTCAGTTACGGGGTTCGGTAGTGGACGAGAATAATTTTATAAGAATAGTTTATGTAGGTTTCTTCATTAGTATACATATCAATCAACGATGACGAGTTTTATGGCCATCAGTGTGAAAACTAGGGGTGGCATTTAGCCCATGTCCTGCCCCCAAACTGTCATTTGTTAAAATTCATAGGTTTATGTTTTTCACCTCACGTTTTTGCGCCCCCTAGTGTTGACATTGTGTTATAACAGGAGGTTGGCATTTATGCTCATACATAGGATACAGGGAAGGGGAGGGGCTATATGCTGAACCCAACATATTGTCAAGAAGGAGAGAAACAACCAAATAAGAGAAGATCTGAAGAATAAAGACTGAGAAAGATCTTAGTTCTTTGATCAGACGAGAGTGAAGAGCCCTGTTAACGTCAGGGCTCTTCACGGCGGAGAAACCTCATAGAGCTGATGAGTCTAAAGTTGGCCCTCTGTTAATCAGCTTTCCAGTTCCGCCTTAAATCGTGCTGCAGCTACATCCTGGCACCTGAGGCTCCTGACCGTTACTTTTGAGGTGGAACAGAAGAAGAAGCTGGTGAAACAGAAGCTGACCTCAGCTTCACGGCGAGTTGAAAGGTGTGGAAATTGATTAGGAGGTTGCTCTGGTTCTGCTGGACATTGAACTCCTACTGCTGTGAGCAGCGTTCTTTAATGCACTTAGCCTTGTGGAAGTTCTAGATAACTTCTGACTATGAATATGACTCAAAAGCAGGTTCCCGGTAGTTTGTTAGCAAGGCCATAGGTACTCTGGCACGCTCTTCTTCTTAGCATTCGCTACAATGATTGAGAAACACACAATCGAGTCACATTATTATGACCACTAGGTGTCAGCGTTCTGGTGGACGACACTCCCAAATGATTTGGGTCTGAATCCATTCTTGCAGATCTCATACACCATACATGCTGATGGTCTTCTCTGGGGCGGATGGGATCTTCCAGCAAGACGATGAGATATGTCACACGCCAACACTGGTTGGAAGAGCTGACCAAGACTTCCAAATCTTACCCCGGACCCCAAATTCCCCAGACTTGAACCCAGTTGAGCATCTGTGGGACCACCTGGTTGGTGGTGTTGGCTCCATGGATCCTCCTCCATGCTTCCTCCAGCAGATGTGGGATGCACTGCAGCCAGCATGATATCTCCAGATACCTGTGACCACCTACCAGGACCTTATTGAGTCTCCCAGTCCGTCTAACTGCTGTCCATAGAGCACACGGCGGTCACTCTGAATGTTATGTACTCTGGATGTTATATACTCTGGATGTTATATACTCTGAATGTTATGTACTCTGGATGTTATGTACTCTGGATGTTATGTACTCTGGATGTTATATACTCTGGATGTTATATACTCTGGATGTTATGTACTCTGGATGTTATGTACTCTAGTCATACTAATGTTAACTAATCAACTTTACAGGTGAATTCATGTCCTACGCCCTTACAGAACCACAGGGTTTGGTCATGGTTCTACTTGTTGCCTCTATAAGACAGCAGCAGGTGCAGACATGCCCCCGTCCCAGCATGGAGGACCTACTGCTCAGTTACAGGCTGTTCAATGAATTAATATACGGCCGGAGATGGTCAACCAACGCACTTACTCAGTTGAATATTCTTAATACTGTTACTTTGACTGAAGTATTGAGCTCCAGCTTGAGTTCCGTTGATCACTCCTCTCACCTTCCTCCAGCGTCAGGCTTTGATTGTAGGCCTAACTGAGAAGAACATAGCGGTACAAGCTTCAGTTCCTCTACTCATAGACGCTGAGTAGACTCCACCAGCCATATAAGACGTTTTATATCCAAGAAGTTACACGTCTGCTGCGCCTGGAGAGAAGCTTAGCATGCAGAGTTCTGTGGCTGACCTTGTTAAACTGGTTTTACTGGACCGCTATCGCCAGCTTCGCTGTTTTTATAGCTCTGGCACGCGTACAGTGAGTTTTTAAAGCGCGTGATGAGAAACACAAGCACGTGTTGAGTTCAGTCTGAGGAAGTGTGCAAGAAGAAGAGCCGCGGAGGCCTCTCAGATCAAGCTGGAGGTCCTAGTCGCTTCCACTTCTCACCATCCAAATAACCCCAAAATGTGTTCAGTGGGGTTGAGGTTCTGGACTCTGGGGTGGTCAGTCCATCGTTCAGTATCTCTGATTCTTAGTGAGGAGCTTCTTGAACAGCTGCACCTTCTCGCAGTGGAAGGATGGACAGAAACACCTGTAGGATGTTCTCAGATGGGATGGTGGAGCTTGATGTTCTCCTCTCTGGTTTTGATTCAGAAAGACCTGAGATGTTTTCCCTTTTTTGTGGAGCTCATGAATAGTCTAATGAGCTCTGCTCGGATTGGCTGGGATGCTGTGATGATCAAACCGAAGCAACATAGACCAATTAAAATGAGCCTCCATGCTATTTAGTTAGCTATGCTAGTTACTTGAAGCTGCTGGTCGCTAAGGTTACCTATACTAAGTACTCTCTTTCATCTGGACATCAAACACACAGTAGATTAAAGGTGTCTCTGTGAAACTTTCAGTTGAAGATGATCTGCTTCAACCAGCACACAGTGATCCACTCACACAGCATGGCTGCTACTTCCAGTCACTGTTGGAGGTTGTGGTGCTAATAAAGGTGGAGCTGCTCGTCTCTTCAGTCTCTTCAGTGTTGAACGCTGAGCTGAAGCTGCTCCATGGTGTCCGAGTGTTGGAGAGTGAAACGTACAGACTGCAGAGTTAAAGTTGTTCAGGATTCTGTTGAAGATGTTGGAAGTTCAGCAGCTGGTTTTGGGAATTCTCCGTTCCACCTTAAACGCTGCTGTGGTTCCATTCTGGCGTCTGTAGGAGCTGCAGTGTTTTTATCTCTCTGTATCTCTCTCTCTCTCTCTCTCTCCAGTGAGCCCCACTAAAGAGATCAAGGTGGTCTGCGTAAGGCGGAGCAGTATGAGCAGTAGCTGTGGCAGCAGTGGTTACTACAGCAGCAGTCCCACCCTCAGCAGCAGCCCCCCGGTACTCTGCAACCCCAAATCAGGTAACGGACCCCAGAACCTCGCTTTACAACTAATTACACCTATAATCACAAACCCTGCAGTACTTTCAGCACCATGAACAGCAGGAATGACTAAACAGAACATGAAGCCCCTGCATCACACAGACTGTAATACACTACAGGAAGCGTAGGGGGCGACGGTGGTTCTGACAGACTGTAATACACTACAGGAAGCGTAGGGGGCGACGGTGGTTCTGACAGACTGTAATACACTACAGGAAGCGTAGGGGGCGACGGTGGTTCTGACAGACTGTAATACACTACAGGAAGCGTAGGGGCGACGGTCGTTCTGACAGACTGTAATACACTACAGGAAGCGTAGGGGGCGACGGTCGTTCTGACAGACTGTAATACACTACAGGAAGCGTAGGGGGCGACGGTGGTTCTGACAGACTGTAATACACTACAGGAAGCGTAGGGGGCGACGGTGGTTCTGACAGACTGTAATACACTACAGGAAGCGTAGGGGGCGACGGTGGTTCTGACAGACTGTAATACACTACAGGAAGCGTAGGGGGCGACGGTGGTTCTGACAGACTGTAATACACTACAGGAAGCCTTTTATGTTTATATGACTTGCACAGTCATTCTAATAGATTGAGTTTTATTGTCCTAGCGCCCCCTGTTGGTGCTGTGATGAGGGAAGCAGTCTGCAGGTTTATCAGTTATGTAAATGATGGTGTAGTTTGGTGTCTAACAGGACGCTCGGCGGTGAAGCTGTTGTTTCCTCTGGTCAGGGTTTTACCGTGCGGTCAGGAACTGTGTTTGCTTTCAGGTCGTAAACGCTACATTAGCAACCCCCCCCCCCCCCCGCCCCCCCCCTCCCCGTGTGCTCTACCACACTGTAATTGGACCATTAAAATGTTGACATTAATCCCGTGAGGACCCGGGCCCCCTTTTTCCCACTGAACCGCTTCCCCTCCCGTCTGAGCCGGAGCCAGGAGTTCAGAGCTCAGTGCGGCTGAAGCTCAGAAGAGCAGTGTTATAAGAAACGTTGTATTATAAACTTTCAATCCTGATTGGACGATTTTCTGTTGGGTGTTTTTAAGATTTTGAAACCAAAATTGAACACTAAGTGAAATCAGAGTGTAACTGCAGGACGTACAGGTTCCTCACTGCCGCTCCCGACGTTCCTAAACACTCACACAGTGTAAATACAACTGCTGCTGTGGAGAAACGAGCTGCTGACACTACAACAGTTCCTCTGTAGCTTCACTGTTTACTGCTCAGTCCCACTGCGAGGAGAACGAGAAGAACCTCCCACACGCCAGAACAACACACTCCTCTCATTTAGAGCATTCCAACAACCTTTAACCCCTTCAGCTAATCAGCTACTCGTTCACTCAGCAGTCTGATTCAATATCTACTAAATGAATCAGTATCTGTTATGAATTAATCAGTATTTACTATGTACTATTTATTATTCAGTATCCACTATGAATTTGTCAGTGTGTGCTGTGATCTTTTCACTATACACTATGAATTAATCAGTATCTTCTATAGTAATATTAATTATTCACTATACACTATGAATTAATCAGTATCTTCTATAATAATATTAATTATTCACTATCCACCATGAATTTGTCAGTGTGTGCTATGTTCTTTTCAGTATCCACTATGAATTAATCAGTATCTTTTAGAATAATATTAATTATCCAGTATCCACTACAAATATTCAGTATGTACTGTTAATTATTCACTATCCACTATGAATTAATCAGTATCTTCTAGAATAATACTAATTATCCAGTATTCACTGAAAATATTCAGTATGTACTATTAATTATTCAGTATCCACTATGAATTTGTCAGTGTGTGTCCTATGATCTTTTCAGTATCACTATGAATCATTCAGTAACTACTATGAAAGATTTAGTGTCCACTATGAATTATTCAGTATCCACTAAAATCATTTAGTATCTACTTGAAATTATTCAGTACCTACTATGATTTTGACTATCTACTATGAATATGTCAGTATCTGCTATCTTTTCAGTATCTACTATGAATTATTCAGTATCCACTGAAAATGATTTATTATTCACCATGAATTATTCAGTATTTACTGTGGCTCATTCAGTATCTACTATTAAAGATTTGTGTCCACTATGAATTAATCAGTATCTACTATGTCAGTATATGCTATGATCTTTTCAGTAACCACTATGATACTAAAATAGTGTAGTATCTACTCAAAATTATTTGGTATCCTCTATGAATTCTTTAGTATTCACTATGAATATATCAGTATCTGCTATCTTTTTAGTATCCACTATGAATTATTCAGTATCCACTAAATGTGATTTAGTATCTACTCTAAATTATTCAGTATCCACTATGAATTCTTTAGTATTCACTATGAATTATTCAGTATCCACTAAATATGGTTTAGTATCTACTCTAAATTATTCAGTATCCACTATGAATTTTTAGTATTTACTATGCATTATTCAGTATCCACTATGAATTATTCAGTATCCACTAAATATGATTTTGTATTTACTCTTAATTATTCAATATCCACTATGATTTTTTTAGTATTTACTATGAATTATTTAGTAACTACTATGAAGGATTCAGTACCCGCTATGAATTTATTTGTCAGTATCCACTATGAATTACTGCTTTGAGGTTCAGGCTGACTCGCAGGCTTTAAAGGGTTAATGTTTGAGGAGCTCCTGGTCGCTCGCTGCCTCGTCAGCTCCTGTCGTACTGCCGAGCGGGATGAGTGCATGTGCCTCGTTTTGGCCACGGTTCTTCCTCCTGATTGGCCGCTCTGCTCCTCCAACCCCAGCGTGTCTCAGCTCTCCACCCCGAATAAATAAGAGCAAATTAAACAGCGCAGCTTCAGAGAGTTCCTCAAACCACCCGGCTTCCACAGCAGAGCCTGCACGCGCTCACTGCCACGCATCCCACAATTCAGTAGTACAACAGTTTTACATGAGAGAGTGAGACGCTGTGTATAAACACTGTTACAGTAACAACCCCAGTTCCAAAAATGTTGGGACAGTGTGTGAAATGCTAATAGAACCAGTAAAGCAGTGATCAGCAGTGATCACTAAATGAGTGATCAATAAAGTGGTGATTAGTAAATAGTAGTAGTGTCTAATAGAGTGGACAGTGAGTGGACACAGTGTTTAAAGTGAACACCAGGTTTATGGCCTACTGTGGGGTCCTTTTTTAACACTCACCTTGGGGGACCCTGTGGGGGGCCGGGTTGTAAATCATTAGGTTATTAAAGTTGGGGTTGAGCTGCTATTAGTGGTGAGTAAGGTTTAGTAGTCTGTTTATTAATGTCCCCACAGTTCAAAGAAACGAATATGTGTGTTGCAGTGCTGAAGAGGCAGGTCAGCCCAGAGGAGCTGCAGAGTCCAGGAGGAACTTTCATAAAGAAGACTTTCACTGTAAGTCACACATACCTTCATATATATATATATATATATATATATATATATATATATATATATATATATATATATATATATATATATATACACATAGGTCATATAGTTTAGGGGTTTATATGTTTGTGTCCAGTCTCAGTATCAGCCCTGTGCTGTTTGACTTGCTCTCTGATTCACTCTGCTTTTGTTTCCCTGCATGTTTCTGGTGAGTTCAGCTGCAAACGTCAGCTCAAATACACAGCAAGGCTTTTAGTGATGTGTTTGTTAGTTTTCATTCATTTTCAGAACAGAAATGTCCCCACTTTGTAAGAAAAACAGTAATAAATAACAGTAATAGTGATATTACACTGGAGCAATGAGATATTCCTGAATTGGCCTGTAATAATTTTATAATATATATATATATATATATATATATATATATATATATATATATATATATATATATATATATATATATACTCATCTGCCATAACATTAAATCCCCCTCCTCATATCTATTCTCACTGTCCACTGTATCAGCTCCACTGACCATACAGGAGCTCCACTTACAGACTGTAGTTCATCTGATTCTCTGTATACTTTATTACTCTGTTCTTTAATGATCAGGACCCCCACAGGACCACCACAGAGCAGATACTATTAGGCAGTGTCCTGTGGGCGGCGTCCTGTGTCCACTGATGAAGAACTAGAGGAACACAAACAGTGCAGCAGCAGATGAGCTACTGTCTCTGACTTTACATCTACAAGGTGGACCAGCAAGTAGTAGGAGTGTCTAATAGAGTGGACAGTGAGTGGACACAGTGTTTAAACACTCCAGCAGCAGCACTGCTGTGTCTGATCCACTCACACCAGCACAACACACGCTACTAACACCTCTCTAATAGTATCTGCTCTGTGGTGGTCCTGTGGGGGTCCTGATCATTAAAGAACAGAGTAATAAAGTCTACAGAGAATCAGATGAACTACAGTCTGTAAGTGGAGGTCCTGTATGGTCAGTGGAGCTGATACAGTGGACAGTGAGTGGAGGTCCTGTATGGTCAGTGGAGCTGATACAGTGGACAGTGAGTGGAGGTCCTGTATGGTCAGTGGAGCTGATACAGTGGACAGTGAGTGTAGCTCCTGTATGGTCAGTGGAGCTGATACAGTGGACAGTGAGTGGAGGTCCTGTATGGTCAGTGGAGCTGATACAGTGGACAGTGAGTGTAGCTCCTGTATGGTCAGTGGAGCTGATACAGTGGACAGTGAGTGGAGGTCCTGTATGGTCAGTGGAGCTGATACAGTGGACAGTGAGTGGAGCTCCTGTATGGTCAGTGGAGCTGATACAGTGGACAGTGAGTGTAGCTCCTGTATGGTCAGTGGAGCTGATACAGTGGACAGTGAGTGGAGGTCCTGTATGGTCAGTGGAGCTGATACAGTGGACAGTGAGTGGAGGTCCTGTATGGTCAGTGGAGCTGATACCGTGGACAGTGAGTGGAGGTCCTGTATGGTCAGTGGAGCTGATACAGTGGACAGTGAGAGTAGGTAGAAGGAGATGATTTAATGTTATGGCTGATTGGTTTATATATATAGTAAAGTTATAAGATATTCATGTTACTTTGTATTGTGTGTATAATTATTGATCTGTTCTAATCAGATCTGCTGTTCTGGCTGGTCTTGTATGTTTGTGTTCAGATCGTAGGTGATGCTGTAGGTTGGGGCTTCGTGGTCAGAGGAAGTAAACCCTGCCACATCCAGGCTGTTGACCCCAGTGGACCCGCTGCTGCGGCCGGCATGAAGGTAGTGTAATGATCTTTTCTCAGCACTTTTCTCTGTTACAAGATGACATCATCATCTCGTAACACAGTCCTTATTGCCCAAGGTACCTTGGCTCACTCTCAAACAACACACAGAGAGCTAAACCAGTAAAAACTGACCACTCTCAAACGTCCGGCTGGCGAAGATGGATCTACCAGCTTGTCGGATTTTCAGGTTTCAGAGTCTGAGTCTAACTCTGAGTCTAACTCTGAGTCTAACTCATACAGTAGAACTGACTCCACTGTAAGCACAGCTACACTGGTGTGGGGGCAGAACCCATATCAGGAGGGACCTGTAGCCACACCAGCGTTTGACCAGTCAGAACAGAATTGTCATACTGACCAATCAGAGCACACTGGGCTTATTGGGAGGCGGGGCTTAAAGATACAGGAGTGTATGGGCAGAGAGTGAATACAGTATGAGAACAGTATAGTGTAGTAGTAATAGTGATAAACTCTAATAACAGTAAAAACGCTACAGCGGAGGTAAAGACTGCGTCTGTAGTCAGTGTGGAGGAGGAATAGAGTGATGGAGGAGGAGGAGTGGAGGTGTGGAGAGTCAGGTGAGGAAATAAAGGCAGTATGTTGAGTTACTTTGAGCTGCTTCGCTCTGGAGCTCCGATTTTCCTTAAATGACCTGAAGAGGACACGACTGAGCGAACGCCAGCGTTCCTCATGTGCTCCTGTGTCACATGACATCATGTGCCTCTCTTCCCCCTTTATCTCTCTCTCTCTCTCTTTCTATCTCTCTCTCTCTCTCTCTCTCTTTCTATCTCTCTCTGTCTCTCTCTCTCTTCTTCCCCCTTTCTCTTTCTCTCTCTATCTCTCTATCTCTCTCTCTCTCTTTCTATCTCTCTCTGTCTCTCTCTCTCTTCTTACCCCTTTCTCTTTCTCTCTCTATCTCTCTATCTTTCTCTCTCTTTCTCTCTCTCCCCCTTTTCCTCTTTCTCTTTCACTCGCTGTTTCTCTCTCTGTCTCTATCTCTTTCTCTCTCTCTTTCTTTTCATCTCTCTCTCTATCTCTCTCTGTCTCTCTTTCTCCCTTTCTATCTCTCTCTTTCTCTATCTCATTCTCTCTATCTCTCTCTCTTCCTCCCTTTCTCAATCTCTCTCTCTCTCTCTTTCTATCTCTCTCTCTCTCTCTTCTTCCCCCTTTCTCTTTCTCTCTCTATCTCTCTATCTCTCTCTCTCTCTTTCTCTCTCTCCCCCTTTTCCTCTTTCTCTTTCACTTGCTGTTTCTCTCTCTCTCTATCTCTTTCTCTCTCTCTTTCTTTTCATCTCTCTCTCTATCTCTTTCTCTCTCTTTCTCTCTCTCCCCCTTTTCCTCTTTCTCTTTCACTCGCTGTTTCTCTCTCTGTCTCTATCTCTTTCTCTCTCTCTTTCTTTTCTCTCTCTCTCTATCTCTCTCTATCTCTCTTTCTCCCTTTCTCTCTCTCTCTCTTTCTCTATCTCATTCTCTCTATCTCTCTCTCTTCCTCCCTTTCTCAATCTCTCTCTCTCTCTCTTTCTATCTCTCTCTCTCTCTCTTCTTCCCCCTTTCTCTTTCTCTCTCTATCTCTCTATCTCTCTCTCTCTCTTTCTCTCTCTCCCCC
>CM038705.1:3433490-3455990 GCA_021613375.1 Megaleporinus macrocephalus
AATTTCATTCTGGATGTTAATTTTTTTCAGATTTAAATCTAAATATAAAACAATCTGTATTTTGCAAATATGAATTTAATTTAATTTAATTAGAATTTCATTCTGGATGTGGTTTAGGAATCTTTATAAGAAATCTGCTGGTTTGTAGGTATGAAACTGGTGATTCTGGACTTCTGAGCGGTAACGAACGTCATTTTAGATCAGTTCTGTAGAAGTTTGCCCATGACGGTGATGATGTAGCAGTTTCTCTGAGGGGTCTTCAGCAGAGCATAGAGAGAAGGAATCCCTGTGACTCGCCTCTTCAGCATCAGCTCAGAATCTCCTTCACTGACTGTACATTATATTCTCGTTAGCGCCACCCACTGACTAACCTGGGAACTATCGGGAATGATCAGTTTCTTCAGACAAACGATCATGAAGAGCAGCTACCACGGACTTCTGGGACATCTGTGGACGAGTCTCCTCTGTTTGCCACACAGTTTCATAAGTAATAGCTTCAGCGGCTACGAACAGAATCCATCATCATCTCCTCGACTCCTCCTCTATTCTCACAGGATCTGATCAGGGATGTCCCGATTCTGTTCGCCACCCAATCCGAGTACTTTAATGCTGAGTATCGGTCAATACTGATCCAATCCAAACAGGTACGTTTTAGGTACTACATTACTGACACCAATGTTAGCATCATGTTTAGCATTAGCGTATGATCCAGTTTTATTTTGTGATCTGGTTACATTTAAAGTGTCAAGAAAAAAAAAACAATCCTGCTTTTGAAATAAAAGATTTGGACACAATGTGATTTTGTTACTTGTGACCAGTGCCAACTGGGTATATGATCGATTCCCAGTGATGTTACTGCCATCCACAGTTTTAGTCTTAATATGTGGGAATTGCATATTTGTTAAAATCTTGGTGATGCCACAGCCATCCGTAACTTTTGGAGTGACCAGTGGGTATTGGATATATGCTCGATTCCCAGTGATGTCACTGCCTTTAGCAGTTATAGTCTTGATATGTGGGAGTAGCTCATATGTTCAATTCCTGGTCATGCCATGGCCTTCCACAACTTTAGTCGTGACAATTGGGAATTGATTATATGTTTCATTTCCCACTGATGCCACTGCCATCCTCGATTTAAGTTATGACCAGTGGGAGATGGTTATATGCTCGATTCCCAGTGATGCCACTGCCATCCTCAATTTAAGTTGTGACCAGTGGGAATTGATTTTATACTCGATTCCCACTGATAACACTGCGATCCATAATTTTAGTCATGACCAGTGGGAGATGACTATATGTTCAATTTCCAGTGATGCCACTGCCATCTGCAATTTAAGTTATGACCAGTGGGAGATGGTTATATGCTCGATTCCCAGTGATACCACGGCCTTCCGCAACTTTAGTCGTTATAATTGGGAATTGATTATATGTTTTTATTTCCCATTGATGCCACTGCCATCCATAATTTTAGTCATGACCAGTGGGAGGTGACTATATGTTCTATTCCCAATTATGCGTCTGCCATCCTCAATTTAAGTTGTGACCAGTGGGAGATGGTTATATGCTTGATTCCTGGTGATGCCACTGCCATGCTCAATTTAAGTTGTGACCAGTGGGAGATGACTTTATGTTTGATTCCCAGTGATGCCTCTGCCATCTGCAATTTAAGTTATGACCAGTGGAAATTGATTATATGCTCGATTCCCACTGATGCCACTGCCATCCTCAATTTAAGTTGTGACCAGTGGGAGATGGTTATATGCTCAATTCCCAGTAATGCCACTGCCAGTCCCAATTTAGGTCATGACCAGTGGGAGATGGTAATATATTTGATTACCAGTGATACCACTGCCATTCACAACTTTTGCTCTGACCAGTAGTAATTGGTTATGTGTTTGATTACCAGTGATGTCACTTCCATCTGCAGTTTTAGTCATGGCAGTCGGGAATTGATTATATGTTTAATTCTTGACAATGCCAAATATGTTCAAATTTCGATGAAGCCACAGCCATTCGCAAATTCAGTTCTGACTTTTCAGAACTGATTTTATGTTCAATCCCCAGTGAAGCCACAGTCATCTGCCATTTTAATCATGACCAGTGTGAATTGGTTGTGCAATTCCACAGCTTTCCACAACTTTAGTTGTGACCAGTGCGAATTTATGTTATATGTTCAATTCCCAGTGATGCTACAGCCATCCGTCATTTTTTTGACCAGTGAGAATTGATTATATGCTCAATTTTCCTCTGAAGCCACAGCCATCCACAATATACATTGTGACATGACTGATGGGAACATATAATATGTTCAATTCCTTTTGATACCACTGCCTTCTGGAAGTTTAACCATAACCAGTAGGAATTGATTTTATGTTCAAATCTTTATAAAGCCACTGCCATTCACAAATTCAATTCTGACTAGCTGGAACTGATTCTATGTTCAGTCCCCGGTGAAGCCACAGTCATCTGGGATTTTAATCATGAACAGTGTGAATTGGTGTATGTTCAATTCCTGGTCATGCCACAGCTTTCCATAGCTTTAGTTGTGACCAGTGTGAATTTATGCTATATGTTCAATTCCTCGTTATATGTTCAATTCCCCATCCGCAATTTTCGGCATGAGAATTGATCATATGTTCAGTTTTTCACTGAAATGAAGTGATCATATGTTCAATTCCTTTTGATACCACTGCCTTCTGCAAGTTTTATCGGAACCAGTAGGAATTGATCATATGTTCAATTTTCCGCTGAAGCCACAGCCAGCCACAATACTTGTAGTGACCAGTGGGAATAGACTGCATACTCAGTTCCTGTTGATGCCACTGCCCTCTGCAGGTTTAATAAGAACCAGTAGGAATTGATTATATGTTCAATTTCCCAGTGAGGCCATCCACAAAAACCAAGAAGAGAAACTGGATTGGACGTTGTATCTAATACTCGAGCTGTAAAAACATACGTGCTTGGCTGGGCTGGCTCCTAAGACAGGGTTGAATTCTTACTTGGGGTTATTTATAATTATTATTTCTATTTCTGTAAAACATTACTGAGATACAAGTTCAGACTTCAATCATAGACACTCTGGGACGCCATACCAATCCTCGTCTACAGACACGCTCTCTAATTGGACATTGTACAGACTTGTGACCTCGTGTTTGGTCAGGGTTGTGGAATCCGTGCCGAATCTGTTCAGTCAGAGCGTTTTTCTCCTCTACTGGACAGTTTCCTCATTCACGGCCTGGACGCGGGTAGCCGAGTGAATACGGCATTGTAAAGCAGCGGCGAGGGGCAGCGCAGCTGAGCGTGGCTAACGGCGTGATGGTCATGGATGGGCTGCAGGTCGATAGGTCATGTCCAGAGACTTGTTAGTTGGATTCAACAGGAGGACTCTTTATCCCTCCAGTGCCAGAGACTCTCCATTACGTACAGAGTTTATGGAGTTGTACAGAAGAAGAAGCATCAAGCTCTGAATGACTCAATCAATGACGCAATCAAAGTTTAGTGACCGTCTACTGTCCATTGGGAAGCGGTCATGAAGTTCTCTGTATGATGTAAAACAGCCTTAAAGATTTTAAATAGGAATTTTTGGGGGTTTTTAAATTTTGTTGGCATAATTTCGCATAACGGTGAGTTGCTATTCACGCTATTTCCATGACAACACTGGGGCGGCCATCTTTGTTTACTTTGTGTTAGAACTTCTGGTGTAACCGCGGATACGTTGATACTAATTACAAGCAAAACGACAACAAACATATAAAATGACTAGAATAACATGTTCAGTTAGAGGGAGTCAGTAATTAGAAGAAGATGAAAACTTGTCTTGAACAACAGAGTTACAAACACAGCACATAAAGATCAGAGTGTTGGGGGGCCGCCTTCCAAAGAAGACCACCTGCTTCTCTGACTGAAGCTCTAAATTTAAAACCTCCACCCAAACCTCCGTATGTCTGCTCTTACCATTCTGTGGAGGAGAACCAGCACCAGAGCTTCCTTATCCAGAGCAGACGTGTCGGTGCTGGTGAGTCTATCAGTTCAGTAACTGTTTTCTGATCAGTGTCCACCGCGCTAGGCTATCTGGACTGTAACTAACACCCACGCAGAGGGGCTCGGGCAGCTGCTGGACTTGGGTTTAACCGGCTTTCAGAAATATAAACTCACCGTCTGTGTGTAGGAGGACACGCCCACCTTCCCACTGTGCAGGTACTGATACGCTTCAGTACTTTTATAGTTTTTCATTACTGAACCGTCTACACCTTCCGAGAGTACAGAGTAATTAAACATGTCTCTATAAGTAACCTCAGACCACCTTCTCATATCACCCACCCACTGTGTTATTAACCTCAGACCACCTTCTCATATCACCCACCCACTGTGTTATTAACCTCAGACCACCTTCTCATATCACCCACCCACTGTGTTATTAACCTCAGACCACCTTCTCATATCACCCACCCACTGTGTTATTAACCTCAGACCACCTTCTCATATCACCCACCCACTGTGTTATTAACCTCAGACCACCTTCTCATATCACCCACCCACTGTGTTATTAACCTCAGATCACCTTCTCATATCACCCACCCACTGTGTTATTAACCTCAGACCACCTTCTCATATCACCCACCCACTGTGTTATTAACCTCAGACCACCTTCTCATATCACCCACCCACTGTGTTATTAACCTCAGACCACCTTCTCATATCACCCACCCACTGTGTTATTAACCTCAGACCACCTTCTCATATCACCCACCCACTGTGTTATTAACCTCAGACCACCTTCTCATATCACCCACCCACTGAGTTATTAACCTCAGACCACCTTCTCATATCACCCACCCACTGTGTTATTAACCTCAGACCACCTTCTCATATCACCCACCCACTGTGTTATTAACCTCAGACCACCTTCTCATATCACCCACCCACTGTGTTATTAACCTCAGACCACCTTCTCATATCACCCACCCACTGTGTTATTAACCTCAGACCACCTTCTCATATCACCCACCCACTGAGTTATTAACCTCAGACCACCTTCTCATATCACCCACCCACTGTGTTATTAACCTCAGACCACCTTCTCATATCACCCACCCACTGTGTTATTAACCTCAGACCACCTTCTCATATCACCCACCCACTGAGTTATTAACCTCAGACCACCTTCTCATATCACCCACCCAGTGTGTTATTAACCTCAGACCACCTTCGTATATCACCCACCCACTGTGTTATTAACCTCGGATGAGACAGTGTTGTCCCATTAGAACTTCTTACTGTCTCTCTGGTCTCCTCCCATGTAACTGTATTCATTTTGGTTAGCTGAGCGGAAGTTCTAACACAAAGGCTGAACAAACACACGCTTAGAAGTGGGTGTGGCCAAATACGGTGAATTCCAAGTGGTTTGGCGTGAAATGGTTCTTTACAGTGGTGGTGATGGTAACCAATGCATTTACTATCAAACCCACCAGTCAGCCTACACGTGAGTGTTTACATGGAATGTTGATGGTGAAATCTATCAAATCTGAAAATAATGTTTCTTTGCGGGACTATTTTGCCTCACAGTGTCCTGCATATCATGTATCCCTCCACCATGAAGGCCAAAACTACCATAAAACATATTAGACAGTATACTGTTATAATAACTTTCTGTGAGGGAGCTTTTACAGGTGGACGTCTGGTTCCATTCACCACCACTGTGAACAGACATCACTAATAGGCGGACCACAGTCCGGATCCGGACTCAGACGTTGTTCAATGAAGACCCAAACCAATAAACTATTTAGAATGATTTAATTTAGACTGTGTTTATTTTAAGAGGCAAAGCTTTTCTAGTCTTTACGGTATACAGGCTTTATGGCTCAGTGAACTTAGAGACCAATCATGAGTGCTGTAAGATCACTGAAGGCTCCTCAGCCAATCAGATCTGTGCAGATTGGGCGAGGTACGAAGTGAGGAGCAGCAGTCGGAGACTAAAGCGAGTCAGAAAGAATAAGGAGCTCTAGAAACAGAAAGTGAACAGAGAAAACTGAGTGTTTAACAGGAACGGTTCTGGAACGGACCTGCTCGTCTAGTTCTGGAGAATACAAGAAGAATTCTTGAGTTAACAAGAAGAACCACGTTTTATTTACTTTCTCTATAAATAAACACTTTAAGATTCTCTTTATTTCAAAAGTGTTCTGTTTTTTTAATGTAGCTCTTGTTTCAGTTCAGCATTTAAACAGCAAATCTACTGAAATATACTGAACGGTATGTGTGATGTGTTGGTGTTTCAGTAGTTGATGGTATAAGATGCTGATACTAGATGATGACGGAGGAGATCTCTTCTAGACCTTTCTAGAATCATTACAGTATAAACATAAACCATGGATATAAATATAATATTAATTAAAGACTCAACACTAAAGGTTGTGTCTCAAATCCTACTGAGCTCCTACATAGGCAGCATTTTACATCATAGTATGCTCTCCTGACATGTAGACGGTCCCAATACTTACATACCTTAAACATGCTGTCTACTGAGGAACCTTATTTAGACCTGATTTTAAGAAGCATCGAACGCTTCCTCAGCCACTAAGACAATCCCATGATGCACCGCAGGCTAATCTAGGAGCAGTGAAGTGGTTTTAAAATGTGAGTTATTTTGATTCTCTGGAGTTTTAATGTGTTTCTGGTCATATAATCACACAAAACAGTATTTTATTATCAACTCTGTAACGAGTCCTTCACCATTTACACTTTATACTCCAGACATTAGCATTTATGCTAGCAGATTTTTAAGCCTCGGGCTATTGTTTTGGATGTCGGCCGGTATCTTAGCAACCAGCTAAACCACCGGTGGCGTGCTGCAGTGGGGGGAACAAGCCGTGACGCAGTCTCTCTCTAACTAGAGCGTCTCAGTAATCTGTTTTATGAGGAGAGATGAGGAGAGAACACTGATACTTACACACTCACTACCTAGACAGCCTACTTACACACTCACTACCTAGACAGCCTACTTACACACTCACTACCTAGACAGCCTACTTACACCCTCACTACCTAGACAGCCTACTTACACACTCACTACCTAGACAGCCTACTTACACACTCACTACCTAGACAGCCTACTTACACACTCACTACCTAGACAGCCTACTTACACACTCACTACCTAGACAGCCTACTTAGACACTCACTACCTAGACAGCCTACTTAGACACTCAGGGTTTGAGACACAGCCAATATTTCTGAAACACTGATCAGCTATAACATTAAACCTCCACCTCATATCTCCACTCACTGTCCACTGTATCAGCTCCACTGACCATACAGGACCTCCACTCACTGTCCACTGTATCAGCTCCACTGACCATACAGGACCTACACTCACTGTCCACTGTATCAGCTCCACTGACCATACAGGACCTCCACTCACTGTCCACTGTATCAGCTCCACTGACCATACAGGACCTCCACTCACTGTCCACTGTATCAGCTCCACTGACCATACAGGACCTCCACTCACTGTCCACTGTATCAGCTCCACTGACCATACAGGAGCTCCACTCACTGACTGTAGTTCATCTGATTCTCTGTATACTTTATTATTCTGTTCTTTAATGATCAGGACCCCCACAGGACCCCCACAGAGCAGGTACTATAGGGAGGTGGATCATTCTCAGCACTGCAGTGACACTGACATAGTGGTGGTGTGTTAGTAGTGTGTGTTGTGCTGGTGTGAGTGGATCAGGCACAACAGTGCTGCTGCTGGACTGTTTAAACACCTCCTCAGTGTCACTGCTGGACTGAGAATCGTCCACCAACCAAAACTATCCGGACAGCAGTGTCCTGTGGGCGGTGTCCACTGATGAAGGACTAGAGGAACACAAACTGTGCAGCAGCAGATGAGCTACTGTCTCTGACTCTACATCTACAAGGTGGACCAGCAAGTAGTAGGAGTGTCTAACAGAGTGGACAGTGAGTGGACAGTGAGTGGACACAGTGTTTAAACAGTGATGACTTCAGCATTCTCTCCTTATTACTGTTTATGGGAAATAATGTGCTCGTGTGCTGGTGAGACTCCGTACAGTAAATGAAACACTACAGCCACCGTGTGGTCAGATTAAGTATTACACGTGCTCTGTGTAATACGTCAATAATGCTATTTATTTATTTATTTATTTATTTATTTATTTATTTACTATACTATACATTTACTATATATACTATATATCATAAGTTATGAGAGGATTTTAACCACACATTATCCACTAACTGGCCACTTTATTAGAAACACCCACCTTCTGCTTCCCCTAACTGGCCACTTTATTAGAAACACCAACCTTGTACAT
This sequence comes from Megaleporinus macrocephalus, assembly GCA_021613375.1. NCBI lineage: Eukaryota > Metazoa > Chordata > Actinopteri > Characiformes > Anostomidae > Megaleporinus > Megaleporinus macrocephalus. The sequence goes on from CM038705.1 coordinate 3,441,824, forward strand.
CCACTAACTGGCCACTTTATTAGAAACACCTACCTTGTACTTCCCCTAACTGGCCACTTTATTAGAAACACCCACCTTGTACTTCCCCTAACTGGCCACTTTTTTAGAAACACCAACCTTGTGCTTTCACTAACTGGCCACTATATTAGAAACAAGCACCTTGTACTTCCAGTAACTGGCCACTTTATTAGAAACACCCATCTTGACTTTCACTAACTGGCCACTTTATTAGAAACACACACCTTGTTCTTCCAGTAACTGGCCACTTTATTAGAAACACCCATTTTGACTTTCACTTACTGGCCACTTTATTAGAAACACCCACCTTGTACTTCCCCTAACTGGCCACTTTATTAGAAACACCCACCTTGTACTTCCCCTAACTGGCCACTTTATTAGAAATACCCACCTTGTGCTTTCACTAACTGGCCACTTTATTAGAAACACCAACCTTGTACATTCACTAACTGGCCACTTTATTAGAAACACCCACCTTGTACTTCCCCTAACTGACCACTTTATTAGAAACATCAACCTTGTGCTTCCATTAATTGGCCACTTTATTAGAAACACCCACCTTGTACTTCCCCTAACTGGCCACTTTATTAGAAACACCCACCTTGTGCTTCCCCTAACTGGCCACTTTATTAGTCTTTATTAGTCTAGTCCTTCATCAGTGGACACAGGACGCCGCCCACAGGACACTGCTGTCTGGATAGTTTTGGTTGGTGGACGATTCTCAGTCCAGCAGTGACACTGAGGTGTTTAAACACTCCAGCAGCAGAACTGCTGTGTCTGATCCACTCACACCAGCACATCACATCAGTGTCACTGCAGTGCTGAGAATGATCCACCTTCCTAATAGTATCTGCTCTGTGGTGGTCCTGTGGGGGTCCTGATCATTAAAGAACAGAGTAATAAAGTATACAGAGAATCAGATGAACCACAGTCTGTAAGTGGAGCTCCTGTATGGTCAGTGGAGCTGATACAGTGGACAGTGAGTGGAGGTCCTGTATGGTCAGTGGAGCTGATACAGTGGACAGTGAGTGGAGGTCCTGTATGGTCAGTGGAGCTGATACAGTGGACAGTGAGTGGAGGTCCTGTATGGTCAGTGGAGCTGATACAGTGGACAGTGAGTGGAGGTCCTGTATGGTCAGTGGAGCTGATACAGTGGACAGTGAGTGGAGGTCCTGTATGGTCAGTGGAGCTGATACAGTGGACAGTGAGTGTAGTCCTGTATGGTCAGTGGAGCTGATACAGTGGACAGTGAGTGGAGGTCCTGTATGGTCAGTGGAGCTGATACAGTGGACAGTGAGTGGAGGTCCTGTATGGTCAGTGGAGCTGATACAGTGGACAGTGAGTGGAGGTCCTGTATGGTCAGTGGAGCTGATACAGTGGACAGTGACTGGAGGTCCTGTATGGTCAGTGGAGCTGATACAGTGGACAGTGAGTGGAGATATTAAGGAGGGGGTTTAATGTTATAGCTGATCTGTGTATGTAACATTGATTAGTGTTTCAGAAACATTACTGTTGAGTCTTGAATTAATATTATATTTATATCCACTGTTTATGTTTATACGGTAATGATTCTAGAAAGGTCTGTTGAAGTGTGAGTAGCGGGTTTAGTGGTTACTCCTTGACTTACAACCAAACAACAGAGAGACGCAAACACAGCGTCCATCACGAGGAACATGATTTACTGTGGAAAATATACGGTCATTACATACATACATTTATCATATTTATCATTAATACACGAAACATGTCTGGAGCTCTCAGTCTCGTAACTACACGTCGAATATGCTGTTGTGGAGGAAGTTGCTGTATTTGTCGTACGCAGCGTTCAGCGCCTTGTCCTCCTTCATGTTCATCCTTCTGCTCGCGCCCTGAGCTTCTCGCCCGTCAAGATACGACTGCAGAATCTGGAAAAACTGCCGACAGAGGAGTCAGAATATTACATCATACAACAACAACAACAATAATAATAATAATAAAAACAACTGTATCAGTAGGAGCAGCAGTAATAGTATAAATATTAGTAATCGTTGGAGTATGAGGCGTAAAAGAGTATGTGTAGCCGTAGTAACAGTATTAATACAAGTATAAATATTAGTAGTAATAGGAGTACTAGCAGGAAAGATATTATTAGTTATTAAAATTAGTTTATTAAAAATGAGTACTAGTGCTACCATTACTAGTATATTCCTACTGTTACTATTCTTATTCATACTCAATAATACTCAACTACTCCTATAACATTACTGCTATTAGTACTGCTGCTATTTATACTCTTACAATTGTACTTCTACTGCTACTCCTACTTCTACTACTATTCCTTGTAGGGGTATTATTGTACTAATAGTAGGAGTAATAGAATCAGTATCAGTAGGAGCAGTAGTAATAGTATAAATATTAGTAATCGTTTGAGTATGAGGTGTTATAAAGTATGTCTAGCACTGGTAACAGTAGTAATAGAAGTATGAATATTAGTAGTAATAGGAGTGTTAGCAAGAAAAATATTATTAGTTATTAAAATTAGTTTATTAAAAATTAGTACTAGTGCTACCATTACTAGTATACTCCTACTGTTACTATTCTTATTTATACTTTCACAATACTCAGCTACTCCTATAACATTACTGCTATTAGTACTGCTGCTATTTATACTCTTACAATTGTACTTCTACTGCTACTCCTACTTCTACTACTATTCCTTGTAGGGGTATTTATTGTACTAATAGTAGGAGTAATAGAATCAGTATCAGTAGGAGCAGTAGTAATAGTATAAATATTAGTAATCGTTGGAGTATGAGGCGTAAAAGAGTATGTGTAGCCGTAGTAACAGTATTAATACAAGTATAAATATTAGTAGTAATAGGAGTGTTAGCAGGAAAGATATTATTAGTTATTAAAATTAGTTTATTAAAAATGAGTACTAGTGCTACCATTACTAGTATATTCCTACTGTTACTATTCTTATTCATACTCAATAATACTCAACTACTCCTATAACATTACTGCTATTAGTACTGCTGCTATTTATACTCTTACAATTGTACTTCTACTGCTACTCCTACTTCTACTACTATTCCTTGTAGGGGTATTTATTGTACTAATAGTAGGAGTAATAGAATCAGTATCAGTAGGAGCAGTAGTAATAGTATAAATATTAGTAATCGTTTGAGTATGAGGTGTTATAAAGTATGTCTAGCACTGGTAACAGTAGTAATAGAAGTATGAATATTAGTAGTAATAGGAGTGTTAGCAAGAAAAATATTATTAGTTATTAAAATTAGTTTATTAAAAATTAGTACTAGTGCTACCATTACTAGTATACTCCTACTGTTACTATTCTTATTTATACTTTCACAATACTCAGCTACTCCTATAACATTACTGCTATTAGTACTGCTGCTATTTATACTCTTACAATTGTACTTCTACTGCTACTCCTACTTCTACTACTATTCCTTGTAGGGGTATTTATTGTACTAATAGTAGGAGTAATAGAATCAGTATCAGTAGGAGCAGTAGTAATAGTATAAATATTAGTAATCGTTGGAGTATGAGGCGTAAAAGAGTATGTGTAGCCGTAGTAACAGTATTAATACAAGTATAAATATTAGTAGTAATAGGAGTGTTAGCAGGAAAGATATTATTAGTTATTAAAATTAGTTTATTAAAAATGAGTACTAGTGCTACCATTACTAGTATATTCCTACTGTTACTATTCTTATTCATACTCAATAATACTCAACTACTCCTATAACATTACTGCTATTAGTACTGCTGCTATTTATACTCTTACAATTGTACTTCTACTGCTACTCCTACTTCTACTACTATTCCTTGTAGGGGTATTTATTGTACTAATAGTAGGAGTAATAGAATCAGTATCAGTAGGAGCAGTAGTAATAGTATAAATATTAGTAATCGTTGGAGTATGAGGTGTTATAAAGTATGTCTAGCACTGGTAACAGTAATAATAGAAGTATGAATATTAGTAGTAATAGGAGTATTAGCAGGAAAGATATTATTTGTTTAAATTAGTTTATTAAAAATTAGTACTAGTGCTACCATTACTAGTATACTCCTACTGTTACTATTCTTATTCATACTCAATAATACTCATACTACAACACTTCTATAACATTACTGCTATTAGTACTGCTGCTATTTATACTAGAAGTACAATTGTACTTCTACTGCTACTCCTACTTCTACTACTATTTTTCCTACCACCACTACTAATGCTACTCATACCCCACTACTACTAGGTGTGCTACTATTTAAAAACTACTATTTATACTATTACTACTCATATTCTTACTCCTGCTACTATTGCTAATTCTACTCATACTCCCACTATTACTAATACTACTCACATTACTAATACTCATACTCCTACTACTATTACTACTCACACTCCCACAGCTACTCCTACTACTATTACTACTTACACTCCTACTACTACTGTTACTACTATTATTGTTTATACAAGTACTATTATATTACTATTATACTACAAGTACAAAGACTCCTACTACTGCCCCTGTATGCCAACTACTATTACTAATACTAATATTATACCTAATATAATATCCTACTGCTTTTGCTACTTATATTTCTATTACTACTCATACATTACTGTTAATACTACAATTACTACTCGTACTACTATTACTGCTCATACTACTACTACTACGTTTACACCTACTGCTTTTGGTACTTATACTCCTACTATTACTACTCATATTCCTACTACTGTTACTATATAATTACACAGGTAAGAGGTCACTCTAAAAGAAAAACTTTGACATGTAAAGATGAAATAGTGCATATCTATTATTGTAATATAATATAATACATCCTATGGCTTTTGCTACTTATATTCCTATTACTACTCATACATTACTGTTAATACTACAATTACTACCCACATTCCTACTACTGTTACTATATAATTACACAGGTAAGAGATCATTCTAAAATAAAAACTTTGACATGTAAAGATGAGATGATGAGAAAGTGATGAGAGGAGTGAGAGGCATATCTCTTATTGTAATGGCTTATAATATAATATAATATAATATAATATAATATAATATAATATAATATAATATAATATAATATCTAGTTTTGTGGCATGTGAACTCACCAGTGTTCTGCTTTTCGGGTTGCTGAGTGATTTCCACTCTTCTGTACTGGAAGAGTCTGACTTAACAGAGACTGTCAACAGTGTAACTAAAACCAGCACAGTCAACCTGGAACACACACACACACACACACACACACACACACACACACACACACACACACACATATTGTGAATAACTGATTAAAGTGATTTAAATCAATGTTATTAATAAAAAGCTCATTAAACTTAATAACAAAGAATAAACTTAATTGATTAAGGATTGATTAGAATGATGCAAGATACTGAAGGTTTGACTAACTTAACTCAATTAAACTGATTTGGTTGAATTGACTATTAAATAAAGAAGGATTGATTATTGACTACAGTGATGTAAGATACTGAGAGATTGAGTAGCATGGTTTAACTTAATTAGCTCAATTAACTTGCTTAACTTGATTAAACTAATTTGCTTTGAGTATTAAATAAGGAAGGATTGATCAAACCTATTAATAAAGAATTAAATAAACTTAAGTATTGAGTAGAATGATGTAAGATACTGAGGGCATGACTAACATGATAGAACTTAATTAACTTGATTAAACTGATTTGGTTTAATTGACTATTAAATAAAGAAGAATTGATTATTGACTACAGTGATGTAAGATAATGAGAAAATGAGTAGCATGATTTAACTTAATTAGCTCAATTAACTTACTTAACTTGATTATTTGTTTTGTGTAATAAATAAAGAAGTATTGATAAAACCTATTAATAAAGAATGAAAAGAAATAAAACTTAAAGATTAAGGAGTGATTAGAATGATGTAAGATACTGAGGGATTGACTAACATGATAGAACTTAATTCACTTGATTAAACTGAGTTGGTTTAATTGACTTAAATAAAGGATTGATTATTGACTACAGTGATGTAAGATACTGAGGGATTGACTAACATGATAGAACTTAATTAACTTGATTAAACTGATTTGGTTTAATTGACTCTTAAATAAAGAAGGATTGATTATTGACTACAGTGATGTAAGATACTGAGAGATTGAGTAGCATGATTTAACTTAATTAGCTCAATTAACTTGCTTAACTTGATTAAACTCATTTGGTTTGAGTATTAAATAAAGAAGAATTGATCAAACCTATTAATAAAGAATGAAATAAAATTAAAGATTAAGAATTGATTAGAATGATGTAAGATACTGAGGGACTGACTAACATGATAGAACTTAATTCACTTGATTAAACTGATTTGAGTAATAAAAGAGTTAATTGCTGTAATTTATTTAAAAAATTTTATACAAATGATGGTTTTCGTGAAATAGCTGAAGATATACCAGTATTTTAGGGATTGTATTCATAAAAGTCTCTGATATATTACTAAATATTATTTATAATCACAAAGTTAAGTATAAACATTTCAGTTGAACTTAAATATACACAAGACTTTGTGTTCAGAGCTGAAATTCATCCCAAACCACAACGAACTACAGGTCATATCTTAACGGAGACACTGCAGAAGAGCATCGGTCACTTACATGTCTCTGTCCGGAGTCGCTGATGGTGTGAGATGATGCGAAGCGGTGGACGAAGGTCCTGTCTCATGCTCTCGCGCTCAATCCTCCGGCTTTTATACGCCCAGCCGCCGCTCCCGTCAGGAATTCTCACCTTCATGAAAATCTGTTTTCCAGGTGGAGGGGACTATGCGGTGTAATTAAGGGGTCATGCGGAGTGGACGTGCCTCCCGTCTCAGAATATCTCTGTTAATTACGGTGTATTTGTGGAGTTAACCTTTGAAAGGTATGCTGGCGGGTGCCGGCAGGAAGCGTGTGCGGCGGTGAAGAGCGCGGCTGATGGGGAATGTAGATTCCCAATTACAGAGAACAGTGCTGTCATAACGCTGACCACTAATGACCCGGCCCTATTATAGCCTGTTATTGATCACTGACCAACAGAACGATCAGCCATCGGGATGAAGAGGTCAGAAAGAATGTTTTGTAAACAAAATTCATTCAGAACTAGAGCCTTTACGAAGAGCTGACCAGTGCGGTCAATGTGAGCCGGATACTGTTTTAAATTTCAATAAATAAATAAATAAATATGGCTAAAAAAATATATTAGTATCTTCCATATACTACACAGTATTAATATCAATTATTCAGTACCTCTACCACATATTACTCAATATATCAGTTATTCAGTATCTATTATAAATCATTCAATAACTACTATGAATTATTTAGTATCTGCAGCACATATAAAGTATTAATATCAGTTATTCTTTATCTACTATAAAGTATTCAGTAACTACTTTGAATTATTCAGTATCTCTACCACATATTACTGAGTAATAATTTCAATTATTCAGTATCTACTATAAAATATTCAGTAACTACTATGAATTATTCAGTATCTCTACCACATATTACTGAGTAAGAATTTCAATTATTCAGTATCTACTATAAAGTATTCAGTAACTAGTATGAATTATTCAGTATCTCTACCACATATTACTGAGTAATAATTTCAATTATTCAGTATCTACTATAAAGTATTCAGTAACTACTATGAATTAATCCCTATCTACCACATATTATTTAGAAACTACTATGAATTAAGTAGTTACTATGAATTATTCAGTATCTCTACCACATATTACCCAGTATAAATATCAATTATTCAGTATCTACTGTAAAGTATTCGGTAACTACTATGAATTAAGTAGTTACTATGACTTATTCAGTAACTCTACCACATATTACTCAGAATTAATCAGTTATTCAGTATCTACTATTAATCATTCAATAACTACTATGAATTATTTAGTATCTGCAGCACATATAACTTAGTATTAATATCAGTTATTCTTTATGTACTATAAAGTATTCAGTAACTAATATTAATTATTCAGTATTTATACCACATATTACTCAGTAATAATTTCAATTATTCAGCATCTACTATAAAGTATTAAGTAACTACTATGAATTATTCAGTATTATCAGTTATTCAGTATCTACTATAAAGTATTCAGTATCTCTACCACATAATACTCAGTATTATCAGTCAAATTTTCTGTATCTACTATAAATTGGTAACTATGAATTATTCAGTACTTTTACCAAATATTACTCAGTATTAATATCAGTTATTTAGTATTTACTATGAATTATATAGTACTATATTAAGTAGATATTAGGAATCATTTAGTATCTCTACCACATATTACTCAGTATTAATATAAATGACTCAGTAACTACTATAAAGTACTCAGTAATTACTATGAATTATTCAGTATCGCTACCACATATTACTCAGTATTATTATCAATTATTCAGTAAGCACTATTAATTATTCTGTATCCACTACACCTTTGTTATTAATAATTCATAATAAGTTATGAATTATTCAGTGTCTACTATAAACTATTTGGTAACTATGATTTAATTAGTTACTATGAATTAAGTACCCTTACCAAATATTAGTATTAATCAGTTATTCAGTATCTACTACAAATTATTCAGTAACTACTATAAATTATTTAGCATTATTTAATTATTCAGTATCTACTATGAATTACTAAAGAGGTACTATAAATTAATAAATATAAATGATATATAAATATATATTATACACAATATTTCATAACCACTACACATTATTCAGCAGGAAATATGACTTCATTTCCTCTCCATAATATACTCAATTAAATCAAACATAATTCAGAAATCATATATAAAAAATAACAATGATTCAGTAACAAAAATAAACATTAACTGAACTGCCAAGTTGTAGCTAAACAAGTTGTAATAAATAAATACATACATACATATATACTCACACTATATTGACCACCACAGTGACCACGGTGTGCTGTACGGACAGCAGCTAGATGGACTGGGAGACTCAGTAAGGTCCTGGTAGGTGGTCACAGGTATCTGGAGGTATCATGCTGACTGCAGTGCATCCCACAGCTGCTGGAGGGAGCGTGGAGGAGGAACCATAGAGCCAACACCACCATCCAGGTGGTCCCACAGATGCTCAATTGGGTTCAAGTCTAGAGAATTAGGGGTCCAGGGTGGTACTCTTGGTCAGCTCTTTTACACAATGTGGGACATTTCTAGTCGTGAGACGTGACGGAGTGTCTTGCTGGAAGATCCCATCCACCCCAGAGAAGACCATCAGCATGTATGGTGTACGTGATCTGCAAGGATGGATTCAGACTCAAATCGGTAGAGAGTGTCTTCCACATGGATAACCATAATGTGACTCGACTGTTGTCTAGGGCAGCTCTAGCAGGTTGGATGATACACCAGGTTGTAAATTTGTGTAGAACATGTTTAGAAAAGCACAAACACAGCCTGACATAACTAATCTCTTTATTCAGTCAACCATAAAATATACAGGAACCTCTCGCACTGAATGAAAAGCCAAGCCGGCCGCTCTCCAGCAGGAGAGGAGAGCGAAGCAGCTCGGCTTTCATCCAGCGCGCAAAGATGAATCAAACGGACTTCCAGTTTCAAATCATTCCGGGAAAAAAAACAAAACAAAAAAACAAAATCAAACAAAGAGACGAACACAACTTTATGACAGAGCGAGTGGTTTCATCAGCTAATCAAGCAAGCCAAGAAATCCTGATAACAATAATAATAATAATTATTACTTTAATAAAGATAAGAGCGGGAAAAATAGAGATATAACATTTTAATATTCATATTTCACCATTCAAAGGAAAATCAGACGCCACCATCGGTTTACACAGTGTTCTTCACCCGGAGCGGACGCCGCCGCCCGCTTGGGCTCAGTTTCAGTGCTTTTCTATATACGTAGTGTTGCTTTGTTTTTTTTTGTGCATCAGTTTTTTTATCTTCCTCCGAAAGCCGCCTGATCAAGCTCCTCCGTCTGCGTCCGCACGGCCAATTCATGAAGGCACAGATGATGAAACATGGAAACTAAAAATAAATACGACAGATAAAAAGAATAATAACTTATTCTGAAAGAGAAGACACGCCCGTCGCTCATGCCCGCCGCTGTAAGCGTTACGATGCTAACCGGGTTACCTTTCCCTTCACGGACCCTCTCTAAGATTCGAAAATAGAAGGACATTCTTTTACTCTTTTATGTGTTGGTGTCCCCGGTTGAGGGACCGGAGGACATAGACGCGTATTAAAATCCTGCTTTAAAAAATAAATCATCTCTTTTTTTATTTATTTATTATTTATTTATTTATCTATGTATTTGTACCCCCCCCTTATTGTAAATGAACAAACTGCGGAATGCTCCGTCGCGACATCCCACCGTCTTCTCCTGGGACGAGCGCTGAGAACCTGTCCTCGGTTTTGAAAAGGAGAAAGAAAGAAAAAAAAGAAGAAGAAGAAGCTGGATGTCCAACATTGGTCCCAGGCTGCCGCGTCTCTCGTCCCCCGCTTTATTGCCAGGCTGGGAGCTCGGCCCGGCCCGGCTCGGCTGACGGGCTGTCCGGGGGCGAGTGAAACAAGCAGAAGGTACGCTGAGGTATCTGCTGAAAGGGCACAAGGTGCTAGTTGAGGTTGAGCGGATGGAGAGAGGGGGGGGGCTGGGGCTGGGGTGGGCCAGCCTGCTGTGCCTCGAAGTATGTGTATGTATCCATACGCAGAAGTTTAAACTCCAGATTACAGTGAATGTAATCACAGGTTCAACTGGGACCCCCAAAACTTCTGCATATGACTGTATGTGTTACGGCTGCACAATAAAATATACATACATTTTATATATATATATATATATATATATATATATATATATATATATATATATATATATATATATATATATATATATACACTGTCCAATGAAAAACAAATATCTCTAAAATAGCAACTTCACAGGACAGAACAAAAACTGTCTTCACTTTCAATGGAAGTCAATGGAACCAGAATTTTTCCCAAGCTATTTTGGAGCATTTCTATTGGTCCATTCATCACGACATTGTCGCACAATATAAACAGCAGCATATGTGTTCAAATGATGTAGAAAAATAAAAATGAAATATGGATTTGTTTTTGTCTGGACAGTGTATATATATATATATATATATCACATTTACTATTATTGTGATAAACATCACCACTGGTGGCTATCACTGGCACTTGCACTCTGACTGGCTGCACTCTATTATTGTGAAACGCGTCTGCGCTCGCTGTAGTTTTACCTTTTCACAGTATGTTTTCAGTAAACTATGTGATTTGTATTGTATAATGTAAAGTATAGAGATTCAATCAATTGTGATATTAGTATGTCTGTATATTGTGCAGCCCTAACGTGTGTGTGTGTGAGACTGTTAAGGCTCTGCGCAGTGACCGGCTGCTGAGGCCAGGCTGCCTCTGGGTGATTAAGACACGGTGAGTCTCTCTCTCTCTCTCTCTCTCTCTCTCTCTCTCAGTAGGTCTCGGAGTCGGAGTCGTTGAGCTCGTCGTCCTTGTAGAAGCCGTGGTGGTGGCGGCCGATGCTGTTGAAGCTGCAGTAGGACGTGTGCATGGGCAGGCTGTCGAAGGTCACGCTCTTCACAGGGCTGGTGTAGTGGTTTATGGAGCTGAACGGCAGGCTGCTGCGGGCAGAGACGATGAAGTGTTACAGTCGAGCACTTACATCAAACTTAAAGGGCTCATATGCATTTTGTATTCACTCATTCAGCCTCTTTTTATTCTTAGACTGCAGCTCGGGCTGTGGTTGTTACTGCACTGAATAGGCGGGTATATATATATATACCCGCCTATTTTTCCCAAGCTATTTTGGAGCATTTCTATTGGTCCATTCATCACGACATTGTCGCACAATATAAACAGCAGCATATATATATATATATATCCATCGCTTCACAAATACAATTCAAACTGGGTTGTATGGATCACATGCATGGACTGAGAAGTGAATGGCACCCAAACTCATTTACAACACTGGGAATCAGGGTTTTCAGGTTATGGGCCCTTTAACTAGAATACACTGTACTAGAAATGGGCCAATAACAGATTCTGATATAACATCTGTAAAACTAACAGGTTTCAAAATGAACTATTGAACCTTCAATATATATATATATATAGGGAGAGAGAGAGAGAGAGAGAGAGATATCTCAGCCAAGTACTGATTACAATACAACAGAAGTACAGAGGTCCCATATATATTTATACATACACACACACACACACACACACACACACACACACACACACACATCTATACATACACATACATAAATATATATATATATATATATATATATATATATATATATATATATATATATATATATATATACACACACACACACACACATATATATATATATATATACACACATACACACACATACACACATACATATATATATATATATATATATACACACACACACACACACACACACACACACACACACACACACACACACATATATATATATATTAAGTTCTGGGATCTCTGTACTTCTGCTCTGTAATCAGTACTTGGCTGAGATGATTTCTGCTTTTGGATGATGATCTCACCTCTGACTGGGAGACACCGGCATCATGGTGGCCAGAATGAGAGCCAGGCAGTCGGCCACGTCTTTGTTGGGGGCGCATGCCAGCGCAGGTGTGTAACCTGGGAGGGTGAATAACACAATGTACACACCTCAAAACCAATGAGTCCACACTGAAGCCCATTGGTTAGTGATAACCATCCTCAAGACACAGATCTATCTATCTATCTATCTATCTATCTATCTATCTATCTATCTATCTATCTATCTATCTATCTATCTATCTATCTATCTATCTATCTATCTATCTATCTATCTATCTATCTATCTATCTATCTATCTATCTATCTATCTATCATAGTACTTCAGTTCTATGAGGGAGAATGTAACAGGGGGTGCTCCTGCTTGTGCACAGGAGTACATGCTGAACTCCATGCATTGTCAAGAAGGAGAGCTGGAGAAACAGCCAAAGAGAGGTGATAAACAAAGGCTGAGAAAGACGTTCCTAGATCAGACAGGAGCACAGAGCCTAATAAAGATCAGTGAGGACTTTCAATGGCGAGACCTCAGAGAGCTGAAGTTCTCTTGTTCCACCTTAAATGGTGCAACAGTTCCATACTGGCGCCTGAGAAGCTGCAGACTTAAGGTGGAACAGGAACGAATGTGTGGGTGGGCTGCCGTCTGTAAACTCACACCTTTAAAGTGCACCTGTATGATGGGTGCTTGTGATGAGAAGATTTACCGTTTTCATCCACGGCCAGGACGCTCGCCCCCTTCGCCAGCAGCTCCTGCACCACCACTGTCAAACCGTTCCTGGCAGCCACGTGCAAGGGCCTGCACCAACAACACTCAGAGTCAGACACAGAGTCAGATTAAGCTAGTTAACTGCTGACGGCGTGTTGTTTTTGAGTCGTACGTACGTTTGCAAAGCTGCGTTGGTGGAGTTGATGAGATTTCTGTCTGTGATCTTCTCCAAGATCAGCAAGGCACTGGTCTCGTGTCCCTACGGGGGAGTAAACACAGCATCCGTTAAGCATTTCCTCTCATCATCGAATAAACATCCCATCAAAGGTTATCTATCCTAAGTCACTACATGGGCTCTGTCCGAATCAGGACTCCAGGTCCAGCTAGCGCAGGGTCTGTATCCGTGTTACTGACCTTACTGCAGGCCAGGTGCAGGGCTGTGTTTTTGCTGGCGTCCTGTAGCGTCAGGTCAGCTTTCGCACTGCTCACCAACAGCTCTGAAACCCAGAGAGACACAATCAGAAAATCAGACCCTCCACATTAACTCTAATAACTCCAGCCACCTTAAATAAACACCTGTAGAATTACAGCAGTGCATAAAAACGCATATGTAATAATAATAATAATAATAATAATAATAATAATAATAATAATAATAAGTTACACTTATACAGCCAAGGATGCTATACTATTTAAGGGGGAGAAATAATAATAGTAATGATAGTAATAATAATAATAATAATAATAATAATAATAGGTTACACTTATACAGCCAAGGA
>CM038705.1:3458490-3523490 GCA_021613375.1 Megaleporinus macrocephalus
AGTGAGTGGAGGTCCTGTATGGTCAGTGGAGCCGATACAGTGGACAGTGAGTGGAGGTCCTGTATGGTCAGTGGAGCTGATACAGTGGTCAGTGAGTGGAGGTCCTGTATGGTCAGTGGAGCTGATACAGTGGTCAGTGAGTGGAGGTCCTGTATGGTCAGTGGAGCTGATACAGTGGACAGTGAGTGGAGGTCCTGTATGGTCAGTGGAGCTGATACAGTGGTCAGTGAGTGGAGGTCCTGTATGGTCAGTGGAGCTGATACAGTGGTCAGTGAGTGGAGGTCCTGTATGGTCAGTGGAGCTGATACGGTGGACAGTGAGTGGAGATATAAAGAGGAAGTGTTGGTTAAATAATATTTCATTCTAAGTGGTTCATCATTCAGACCCCTAGTTGAAGGAAGAGCCTCGCTTCTGACCTGGTTTTCGAGTCGGTGGCGTTGACGATGGCAGGACCCAACGTGTCAATCAACATCTCAGCCGCTCCCTCGTTGTCGTTTATCCTACAATCCAAACCGGACCAGTCAGATCAGCTGAGCGTATACTGTGAGCTAGAATTTCTTATTTTTCGATCATACACTCAGATCAGACCAGATCAGATCAGACTTACACGGCGCAGTGCAGGGGGCTGAACGAGTTTCCCTCCGTCTTGTGGAAGAGCTCCTGCTCCAGCAGCACTTCGACACACGTGTCGTGACCTGTGAACAGCAAACAAGACTTAAACCAGTCTACGCACCTCTCGTACTAAAGATATGTACATTCGGCTACTGATACATTACACATTTATAATAATCATGCTCATCAATAATCACATTATTTTATATAATCATATTATTAATATTATAATTATTATAATAATTATTTAGGGTCAAGTGAGCGATATGGCTGAAATTGTACTTGAAACTTGTACTAAAAATATATATATAAAATAATAATAATAATAATAAATATATATATATATATATATATATATATATATATATATATATATACATTTTATTCATAATAAATAAAAAAATAGTGTAAAAAACAATATGGCTGCGGAGAAGCTGCTCTGAGAACACTGTAGAGCATCACCGTTAAATTAATATTCTACATAAAGATAATTTCTATTATATTCAGAACCTTTATACAGGGGTAAGTAGCTGATTTGATTTGTAACAGTTTATAATATATAATAAATCTATTATAAGGTACTTTATGTTTTGTTACTGTAAACAGTGTAACTACGTAGAACTACAGCTCACCGTTGTAACAGGCCCAGTGCAGCGGCGTGTAGCCCTGCTGGTCCGTAATGACGGGGATGCTCTCCACTGACTGGGCCGCGTGCAGCAGACCACCCAGCACCCCTACGTGGCCACAGGCAGCAGCCAGGTGCACAGGAGAGCGCCCCCTGCAGTCCCGCACCATGAAACTGGCGCTGTGCTGGAGCAAAGCCTCCACGCACTCCTCATGGCCCGTCACTGCCTGGAGACACAGTCGACAAACACAGTCAAAATAAACAAAACAAACACAGTTAACAAACACATTTAAAAAAATCGAACAGTTAAGAAACACAGTCAACAAACAAACACAGTCTGCAAACTCTTAAAAAATATGGTTAATAAACTGTCAACAAACACAGTCAATAAACCATCAACTGTCAACCACAATCAAAGCAAGCACAGTCAATTCAATAAACACTAGCACAGTCAACCAACAGTCAAGCACAGTCAACCAACAGTCAAGCACAGTCCACCAACAGTCAAGCACA
Organism: Megaleporinus macrocephalus; assembly: GCA_021613375.1. Taxonomy (NCBI): domain Eukaryota; kingdom Metazoa; phylum Chordata; class Actinopteri; order Characiformes; family Anostomidae; genus Megaleporinus; species Megaleporinus macrocephalus. The sequence goes on from CM038705.1 coordinate 3,460,241, forward strand.
GTCCACCAACAGTCAACAAACTATCAATAAACCGTCAAGCACAGTCAACCAACAGTCAAGCACAGTCAACCAACAGTCAAGCACAGTCCACCAACAGTCAAGCACAGTCAACCAACAGTCAACAAACTATCAATAAACCGTCAAGCACAGTCAATTCCATAAACACTAGCACAGTCCACCAACAGTCAAGCACAGTCCACCAACAGTCAAGCACAGTCAACCAACAGTCAAGCACAGTCCACCAACAGTCAAGCACAGTCAACCAACAGTCAAGCACAGTCAACCAACAGTCAAGCACAGTCCACCAACAGTCAAGCACAGTCAACCAACAGTCCACCAACAGTCAAGCACAGTCCACCAACAGTCAACAAACTATCAATAAACCGTCAAGCACAGTCCACCAACAGTCAAGCACAGTCAACCAACAGTCAAGCACAGTCAACCAACAGTCAAGCACAGTCCACCAACAGTCAAGCACAGTCAACCAACAGTCCACCAACAGTCAAGCACAGTCCACCAACAGTCAACAAACTATCAATAAACCGTCAAGCACAGTCCACCAACAGTCAAGCACAGTCAACCAACAGTCAACAAACTATCAATAAACCGTCAAGCACAGTCAACCAACAGTCAAGCACAGTCCACCAACAGTCAAGCACAGTCAACCAACAGTCAATAAACAGTCAAGCACAGTCAACCAACAGTCAAGCACAGTCAACCAACAGTCAATAAACAGTCAACCAACAGTCAAGCACAGTCAACCAACAGTCAATAAACAGTCCACCAACAGTCAACAAACTATCAATAAACAGTCAAGCACAGTCAACAAACGGTTAAGCACAGTCAACAGTCAAGCACAGTCAACAGTCAAGCACAGTCAACCAACAGTCAATAAACAGTCAAGCACAGTCAACCAACAGTCAATAAACAGTCAAGCACAGTCAACCAACAGTCAATAAACAGTCAACCAACAGTCAAGCACAGTCAACCAACAGTCAATAAACAGTCAAGCACAGTCAACCAACAGTCAATAAACAGTCAAGCACAGTCAACCAACAGTCAATAAACAGTCAACCAACAGTCAAGCACAGTCAATAAACAGTCAATAAACAGTCAATAAACAGTCAACCAACAATCAACCAACAGTCAATAAACAGTCAACCAACAGTCAATAAACAGTCAACCAACAGTCAAGCACAGTCAACCAACAGTCAATAAACAGTCAATAAACAGTCAACCAACAATCAACCAACAGTCAATAAACAGTCAACCAACAGTCAAGCACAGTCAACCAACAGTCAAGCACAGTCAACCAACAGTCAACCAACAGTCAATAAACAGTCAACCAACAGTCAATAAACAGTCAACCAACAGTCAATAAACAGTCAACCAACAGTCAATAAACAGTCAACCAACAGTCAATAAAGTCAAGCAACAGTCAACAAACCGTCAAGCACAGGTACAGTTACCCGCTCCCCCAAGGGTATTTATAATGAATGAGCTTATATACCCCTCGGTGCAGAGCAGTGCGGCCCCACTTGTCTTTGGCTTCTACGTTGGCCCCTTTGTTGAGTAAGGAATATACGCAGTCTGTGTGTCCACTCAACACGGCCAGCATCAGAGGAGTCCTGAGGAACACGGACAGAAGACAGGTCAGCAGATCTCACTGTCCGGTCATCACGGAGGATTCAGACACTTTTTTCGAGAGTAGAGTGTTTATTTAAAGGCAGAAAGGCTGGAGGACGCTACTCTTCTACTGTGCAACGCCGGCTTTATTCAACACTGAGACACCGAAAACCACCATCTGGTTCATTTCAGCTGACGGCTAAAGCCTGGAAACCATAGCTGTAGAGGGATCATGGCACTAGCTTAACTGGTCCACGGACCCTCGCCACTGTGAGAGCTTTTCTGTGAAACATCTGATTCGCCCTCGTCGGCCTGCCGCCTACATGTGAACGCAAACAGGCGCGGTGACGTTCATCTGCTTTCACACTGGGAGGAATTCTTTGAATAGAGGACCGTAGCAGCACATTCTATATCATTACCACAGCAATAGCGGCGCGGCTAATTAGCCACCCGGCACCCTGCCAGTCCTCATCTGACCAGTCCTCATCTGACCAGTCCTCACATAAAGCAGCACTATATGCATTTAGAGACGTTGACGCTAATTAACTCCTGTACTGATGCAGGCTTTCCTGGAATTTATATATATATATATATATATATATATATATATATATATATATATATATATATATATATATATATATATATATATACATATATACATACATACACACACACACACACACTACTGCTCAAAAGTTTGGGATCACAGTGAGATGTTCTTGTTTTAATGGAGTATCTTCTTCTTTAACACAACAATGGACTGACGGGTCTCTAAAGAAAGTTGTTTCTTTCTGGTCATTGTGAGTCGGTCAGCAAGCCATCAACTGCTGATCTTCAGATACTAAACTAACCTAGAATGTTGTTCCCTTTTATACTCACTTATTAGTAGAATGTTTTTCAGCTGTGATCACAATTGAACAAGAGTGTCCTAACAACCAATTAGTCCAATAACATCCTTAACTTGGATTGGTGGTCGTACCAGGAGATTTAGACAGAGGACTGAGAATTACTGATAATAGACTATATGTAAAATAAGCCTCTATACAAAAATAGACTTTAATACAAACATTTTTATTCTTTAAAAATCATCTGATACACTTACATTAATTGTGAAATGAACAATATTGTTTGTGAATTGCATGAAAATTGCATGAAATGAAATTCTAAAGTGATCCTAAACATCACCACAGAGCAGATACTATTAGGATGGTGGGTCATTCTCAGCACTGCAGTGACACTGACGTGGTTCTTGTGTGAGTGGATCAGAACCAACAGTAGTGCTGGTGTGTTTAAACACTGTGTCCACTCACTGTCCACTCTATTAGACACTCCTACTACTTGCTGGTCCACCTTGTAGATGTAAAGTCAGAGACAGTAGCTCATCTGCTGCTGCACAGTTTGTGTTCCTCTAGTTCTTCATCAGTGGACACAGGACGCCTGTGGTTGGTGGACTCAGTCCAGCAGTGACACTGAGGAGTTTAAACACTCCAGCAGCAGCACACACTAGTAACACACCACCACCACGTCAGTGTCACTGCAGTGCTGAGAATGAGCCACCTCCCTAATAGTATCTGCTCTGTGGTGGTCCTGTGGGGGTCCTGATCATTAAAGAACAGAGTAATAAAGTATACAGAGAATCAGATGAACTACAGTCTGTAAGTGGAGGTCCTGTATGGTCAGTGGAGCTGATACAGTGGACAGTGAGTGGAGGTCCTGTATGGTCAGTGGAGCTGATACAGTGGACAGTGAGTGGAGGTCCTGTATGGTCAGTGGAGCTGATACAGTGGACAGTGAGTGTAGTCCTGTATGGTCAGTGGAGCTGATACAGTGGACAGTGAGTGTAGTCCTGTATGGTCAGTGGAGCTGATACAGTGGACAGTGAGTGGAGGTCCTGTATGGTCAGTGGAGCTGATACAGTGGACAGTGAGTGGAGGTCCTGTATGGTCAGTGGAGCTGATACAGTGGACAGTGAGTGGAGGTCCTGTATGGTCAGTGGAGCTGATACAGTGGACAGTGAGTGGAGGTCCTGTATGGTCAGTGGAGCTGATACAGTGGACAGTGAGTGGAAGTCCTGTATGGTCAGTGGAGCTGATACAGTGGACAGTGAGTGTAGGTCCTGTATGGTCAGTGGAGCTGATACAGTGGACAGTGAGTGGAGGTCCTGTATGGTCAGTGGAGCTGATACAGTGGACAGTGAGTGGAGGTCCTGTATGGTCAGTGGAGCTGATACAGTGGACAGTGAGTGGAGGTCCTGTATGGTCAGTGGAGCTGATACAGTGGACAGTGAGTGGAGCTCCTGTATGGTCAGTGGAGTGTTACGTGTGTAGAATTAAATTGGTGGCTGTGTAAAATACTGTATCATGATTAAGACCTCTTTCATTATTAATTGTTTGATAAAGCTTAATGGAGTAAATATTTATTTATGTTTGTAGATATTCTGTCAGTCTGTTTTACTGATAAACAACTTTATAGAGAACTTACTGCCCGATTCCGTCCTGAATGTCCACAGCGCTCTGCAGGTCAGCGTTTCCTATCAGTAAGCGCAGGCAGTCCGAGTGACCGTTCATGGCTGCGGTGGAGAAACAGAACGTACACGGTGATAAAGCTGCCCGACAGGAACACATACTGCACAACAGCAACGCTCTCACCTACAAAAAGTTCTTTCTGTTTTATACCCACATTAAAGGAGCTTCATAATAATAATAATAATAATAATAATAATAATAATAATGAACAACAACTACAACAGAACACTATTTAAACTCCAGAGTTTTAGTAGGCATACCAACATTTAGGGAGCTTAATTTAATAATAATAATAATAATAATAATAATAATAATAATAATAATAATAAAAACAATAATACACAACAACAGAACACTATTTAAAATCCAGAGTTTTAGAAAGCATACCAACACTTAGGGAGTTTAATACTATAATAATAAAAATAATAATAATAACAACATATTAAAATAATAACAATAATAATAATAATAATAATACAATAAACAACAACCACAACAGAACACTATTCAAACTCCAGAGTTTTAGTAGGCATACCAACATTTAGGGAGTTTAATACTATAATAATAAAAATAATAATAACAACATATTAAAATAATAATAATAATAATAATAATAATAATAATAATAATAATAATAACAACATATTTAAAAAAATAAGAGGAGGAAGAAGAACAACAACAACACTGCCCATTTTGTCTGTACTATTAAAAAGGCAGAAAATCTGTATTATTTATTATTATCAATTATGTTATTATTATTATTAATAATAAGCTCCCTCAATGTTGGTAAATATGCTAAAATGATAAAAGAAAATATATAAATTTGGTCCATTTTAGCTGTACTATGTAAACATCAATGTTTCTAACTATACAAAGCTATATTATAATAATAATAATAATAATAATAATAATAATAATAATAACAACAACAACAACAACAAAAACAACAACACACTAATTTTTGTCTGTAATATTGAAAAGGTAAAACTAATTAAAAAGGAAACTCTGTATTTGTAATAGTACAGAGAAAATGAAGAAAATGTTCTATTATTATTTATATTACAGTAATTTTAGCATTTATACCAAGATTTGAAAGAACTTATTGTACCTGTACCGCATAAAACTCTGAACAATTTTAGCATATATAGCAACACTAAAGGAGTTCAATAATAATAATAATAATAATAATAATAATAATAATAATAATAATAATAAAGTTGTTGAATGAGTAGACAGTCTTAGTTCAGACCTGCTGCGTGGATGGGGGTGCGTTTGAGGGTGTAGTCTTTGACCAGGATGGAGGCTCCCTGGTTGATGAGAACGTCCACGCACTCCACATGACCTTTAAAAGCAGCCAAGTCCAGCGGCGTGTGTCCCTGCGCCGTCCGTACGTCCAGGTCCAGCAGAGACTGCACCAGCACCTCCAGGGCCTGGTGATGACCGTGATACGCCTGAGGAGCAACACAGCACACGTGGCCTCCATGAGAACCTCCTCTGTGTATAAACCTAAACTCCGTAACCAGAATTGTTTCCAAGCTATTTTGCAGCATTTCTATTGGTCCATTCATCATAAAACTTTCACAAAATAAAAAAATTCTAATTATAAGTACATTTCTTTCCAAGATATGAAAGAAATAAGCCAATGCCGTATCTAGAAAACATCTGTTCTGTGTATGATAAGGTCACATAACAGTGAGATGATCCAGAAAACGTATTGAATATCATTTTAATTTAAAAAATCTGTAGCAGACGCGTGAAAATTGCATGAAAATGTCAAATTAACTGCATCAATTTCTGAATTTTACGATTCAAATGTCCAAAATTGGCCAACACTGAATTCTGAGATTAACTGATTAGTTTTCACAGTAGTCACACGGCCTCGGGAAGACTGATTGGCTCGTGTTTGATTTAGTGTTATTTAGTGAAACCTCCTTGTGTATGTAATTCACTCACGGCGAGATGCAGCGGGCTGACGGGAGCTCGCACGTCAGAGTCGTTCAGTATGTCGGTCCCTGAGGTCTCCATGAGCTGCAAACGGCAGAAACACGATTAGAGGAGCTTCTACAACGAGCTGCTTATCAGACACGGCGGCTGGAAAGCAGTACTCACCACATCTAAAGGGGTTTCGCTCGCAATCTGAAAGAAACACAGATAAATAAAAGTATTACAGAAACTCAGTGTGTTTGTTTATATGTTATGTTTAAAAGAAGGCATGGACTGAATGAATATAATACTTCCTTGTGGATATATATATATATATATATATATATATATATATATATATATATATATATATATATATATATATGTTTGTATTTATTATATGTATATATTTGTTCTATTCTTTATTAATGTAAGTATATATATATATATATATATATATATATATATATATATATATATATATATATATATATATATGGGTATTGATGCTTAGATATAGATGGCATATATTAGTTTATTTTCTGATTATTAGAACATATGGTCCACTGCAGAAGACAATTTGTGGAATAGGCATGCCAGAATTTATTTATTTATTTTTTATTTTATTATTATTTTTTTGTTAATTATATATATATATATATATATATATATATATATATATATATATATATATATATATATATATATATATAAATAATTGGACTAATTGGTTGTTAGGACACTCTTGATCAATTGTGATCACAGCTGAAAAACATTCTACTAATAAGTGAGTATAAAAGGGAACAACATTCTAGGTTAGTTTAGTATCTGAAGATCAGCAGTTGATGGCTTGCTGACCGACTCAAAATGACCAGAAAGAAACAACTTTCTTTAGAGACCCGTCAGTCCATTGTTGTGTTAAGGAAGAAGATACTCCATTAAAACAAGAACATTTCACTGTGATCCCAAACTTTTGTGCGGAGGTGTGTATATATATATATATATATATATATATATATATATATATATATATATATATATATATATATATATATCTATCTATCTATCTATCTATACGTATCGTGATACAGCAGTTATCATTCAATGTATCGTGATATACTGCGATACTGCAAGTTATATACTGTGATTTTTCAAATCCTACTATTAAAACACACCACTGTATGAACAGGTTTGTCAATGCTTACAATAGCACTGCAACCTTGTGCCGCTTGTTAATGGTGGAGTGGAGCTGAAAATGGATTACAACACTGCCATCTAGTGGTCAGAGGTTTAAACACAACACACAATGCTTCACTGTCTGCCAGGAATCTGTGTATTGATACTGTGTTTTTGAGAATCGATACAGTATCACTAAACATAATATCCCAATATTCGATATTTTTGATATTTTCTTACACCCCTAATAATATATATATATATATATATACATATATATATATATATATATATATATATATATATATATACACACACACATTATAATATATATATATGCATGTACTTGGGAAACACAGCTTTGGGACATTTCGTAGTAAGTACCAATCAGCTTCTCTCACCAGCTCCAGACAGAGGCGGTGTCCGTACGCTGAGGCGTAATGAACCGCGTTATAGCCCTGATTGTCTCGGATCCCTGGATTAGCATCGTTCCTCAGCAAATACTCCAGGCACCTGCAAACACACAAGTCCTTACACACACCAGAACAATACAGTACAGCAGTAGCATCCACACCACTGATAACACTGCCACTATAATCTTCTCTGAGTATACCACTGATAGATTCAGCACTTCTTATAGAGAGCCTGTAAACCACCAGTCTAGAAGAACAGCTACAGCATTTATCAGACTCCTATTACAGTCTACCTGTACACAGGTAGGTGAATGTTGTGTTAGGAGTCTGATTGATATAGTGTAAGGTGGTCACCCAGATGGGGAACCCGACGGGTCCATCCTGTGACTTACTTTCCATCAGAGTCGGAGGCTGCGGCGTAGTGGAGGGGGGTGCAGCCCCTCTTGTCCAGGTCGTTAACGCTGGCCCCCGAGCCCACCATGGCAAATAGGCACTGATAGTTACAGTTGGCAGCCGCGTAGTGCAAAGGTGTCCTGAGGAGAATCACAGCCAACACTGGATTAACACACAACAGTCAGCTCCGCCCACAATAAATGACTGGCTACTCAGTATTTACAGTTACTCCAGTTACGTAAACGTTCGTTCCAGACTTTAATTTCAGATTCCAGACGTCCTTGGGAGTCTGTATCCGAATCCAAATATAAATAAATTTTGTAGTTGGGTGATGCAGCAGGACAATGACCCTAAACACTGCAGTAAATCTACTACAGGAGGCATTAAAACAAGAAAATCCGCCTTTTGGAGTGGCCCAGTCTGAGTCCAGCTGAAGCAGGTTTGTAAGAAAGAATGGTCCGGAATTCCTCCTGAACATTGTGCAGGTCTGATCAGCAGCTACTGGACACGCTTGTTGGAGGTTACAGCTGCCAACGGAGGTTCGACCAGCTATTAAATCCAAGGTTCACTTACTTTTTCCACCAGCACTGTGAATGTTTAATGGATGTGTCCAATACAGACATGAAACAGTATAAGTGTTAGTGTGGTTTTAGGTTAAACACATTGAGTTTGTCTATACTTGGGACTTAGATGTAGATCAGATCATTCATATATATATATATATATATATATATATATATATATATATATATATATATATATATATATATATATATATATATATTAGCGATTGACCGTTCAGCGTTTTTGAGGCCGATTCCGTTCGCCGATCACCTTTCAACGCGATCTGCCGATAGCGGATACCGATCGAGGGCGGGGCTATATTCCACGGCAGGGCTACATGTAGTTATTAGTGCAAGCAAGTCATGAAACATGGTCTAAACTGGTTTATTACCATTTTTAACGAGCTCATATGAAACAGTATAATATATTAAACAAAATTAACAGTAAATAAACAAAGTAAATTAAACAAATATCTCCAATACTGCAATTTAGTATTACATTTAGACCCTAAATTTAAAACTAAAAAAGCTAATTAAATAAATACAGTAAAAACTGCAGTCATTAAACGCAGACTCTGTTATTTTAAACTAAATCTGTAATCATTAAATGTAGAATATTGAATTGTTACTGCTGTTCTGTTTGTACCGGTCAGATCTGGTCTGTAGGTGTTCTGGGTTGTTTGTTTTGTGTTAGCTGTGTGTGCTAGCTCTGCTGTTTACTGATACTCACTGTATTCAGTTGTGTGCAGTGCTGTATCAGATTAGTAGAGTTAAATGTTTTGGTTTTAACGAGACACAAAGATTTTACTAATTTTAAAAACGTCCTGGATGAGTCTGAGTCACATACGGTAAACACTGCCAGACAAACGAAGTTTTCTAGCAGCGCATGCTTTTCTCGTGAGGCCGCTGCTTTAGTCAGTCTGTGTAAATGAAAGGGTGTATATTTCCACCTAGTGGTTCAGATAGGAATTGCAGGGAACTGGCTGGAGGGCTCCTCTTCATGGATGAAACGCTAGCTGGAAATACAGAAACTAGGCTCATTTGTTTAACGCCATGATCAGCTCTCAGGATCAACTAAACTGGAGAAACATGGGCCGATCACATATTTAGATTAAAAATCGGCCAATACTGATACATGGCCGATCGATCCTTCCATCTGTAATATATAAATATGTATACACACTACACATCAGTCAATCCGCTCTTTCCTTTCGTGGTTTATGGCCACGTTTACTGACAAAACCACAGACCAAATATTGTAATGTTTGATGAGACCAACCAACGTAAAGTACATACAAAAGGTTAATATCAGTGATGCAGGCTATCATACGATACCGGGTAGATAGATAGTCTGGGGTTAGATTCTATTATAATCTATTCTAGATTACAATAATTATCTTCTAATTGATTTAAGATTTCGTAGAATTTTAACTCACCTGCCAAAACTGTCTTTCTTGTTGAAATCTGCTCCTGTGTTCAGGAGAAGATTGAGACAATCTAGATTCCTGCAGAGGACAAGTGGAGTTAAAAATCACCAGAACCCAAAGTACAACATACTCACATGAAATACATAAATAAATAAATAAATAAATAAATAAATAAATAAATATTACCCTCCAGCTGCTGCAGCATGTAAACAGGTCCTTCCAAAGTTGTCAGGGGTGTCGATTTCAAACCCTGTTGAAACAACATCATGATTTATAGACGCAAGAAATACACCAGACGATACACGAACCTGGCCGGTGCTGAGCTGATGACTTTCTACAGTGAGCAGAGTTTGACTGGGCCACAAACTGGGGAGTCTGCAGTGTGAAAGCAGAGCTTGACTGAGTCACAAACTGGGGACTGAGCATTATAAAACTGGAGTTTGACTGGGCCACAAACTGGGGACTGAGCATTATAAAACTGGAGTTTGACTGGGCCACAAACTGGGGACTCTGCAGTGTAAAAGCAGAGCTTGACTGGACCCCAAACTGGGGACTCTGCATGCACTGTGAGAGCTTGACTGGGCCACAAACTGGGGACTCTGCAGTGTAAAAGCAGAGCTTGACTGGGTCACAAACTGGGGACTGAGCATTATAAAACTGGAGTTTGACTGGGCCACAAACTGGGGACTCTGCAGTGTAAAAGCAGAGCTTGACTGGACCCCAAACTGGGGACTCTGCATGCACTGTGAGAGCTTGACTGGGCCACAAACTGGGGACTCTGCACTGTGAAAGCAGAGCTTGACTGGGTCACAAACTGGGGACTGAGCATTATAAAACTGGAGTTTGACTGGGCCACAAACTGGGGACTCTGCAGTGTAAAAGCAGAGCTTGACTGGACCCCAAACTGGGGACTCTGCATGCAGTGTAAAAGCAGAGTTTGACTGGGCCACAAACTGGGGACTCTGCAGTGTAAAAGCAGAGTTTGACTGGACCCCAAACTGGGGACTCTGCATGCAGTGTAAAAGCAGAGTTTGACTGGGCCACAAACTGGGGACTGAGCATTATAAAACTGGACTTTGACTGGGCCACAAACTGGGGACTCTGCAGTGTAAAAGCAGAGTTTAACTGGACCACAAACTGGGGACTCTGCAGTGTGAAAGCAGAGTTTAACTGGGCCACAAACTGGGGACTCTGCAGTGTGAAAGCAGAGTTTAACTGGGCCACAAACTGGGGACTCTGCAGTGTGAAAGCAGAGTTTAACTGGGCCACAAACTGGGGACTCTGCAGTGTAAAAGCAGAGTTTAACTGGACCACAAACTGGGGACTCTGCAGTGTGAAAGCAGAGTTTAACTGGGCCACAAACTGGGGACTCTGCAGTGTGAAAGCAGAGTTTAACTGGGCCACAAACTGGGGACTCTGCAGTGTGAAAGCAGAGTTTAACTGGGCCACAAACTGGGGACTCTGCAGTGTGAAAGCAGAGTTTAACTGGACCACAACTGGGGACTCTGCATGCAGTGTAAAAGCAGAGTTTGACTGGGCCACAAACTGGGGACTCTGCAGTGTGAAAGCAGAGTTTAACTGGGCCACAAACTGGGGACTCTGCAGTGTGAAAGCAGAGTTTAACTGGGCCACAAACTGGGGACTCTGCAGTGTAAAAGCAGAGCTTGACTGGACCCCAAACTGGGGACTCTGCATGCAGTGTAAAAGCAGAGTTTGACTGGGCCACAAACTGGGGACTCTGCAGTGTGAAAGCAGAGTTTGACTGGGCCACAAACTGGGGACTCTGCAGTGTGAAAGCAGAGTTTAACTGGACCACAAACTGGGGACTCTGCAGTGTAAAAGCAGAGCTTGACTGGACCCCAAACTGGGGACTCTGCATGCAGTGTGAAAGCAGAGTTTAACTGGACCACAAACTGGGGACTCTGCAGTGTAAAAGCAGAGTTTGACTGGGCCACAAACTGGGGACTGAGCATTATAAAACTGGACTTTGACTGGGCCACAAACTGGGGACTGAGCATTATAAAACTGGACTTTGACTGGGCCACAAACTGGGGACTGAGCATTATAAAACTGGACTTTGACTGGGCCACAAACTGGGGACTCAGCAGTGTGAAAGCAGAGCTTGACTGGGCCACAAACAGGGGACTCAGCAGTGTGAAAGCAGAGCTTGACTGGACCCCAAACTGGGGACTCTGCAGTGTGAAAGCAGAGTTTAACTGGGCCGCAAACTGGGAACCCTGCACTGCCAAAGCTACACTGATGAAGTACAGCTCTTTCCACAGGTGTCTACTGGAGGCGCAGGTGAGCTAGCGGACTGTAGAGAAGGCGTTTTACCCGAGGAGAGCAGTTTGCGGCAGCAGTCCGAGAAGCCACTGAGAGCCGCCAAGTGCAGAGGAAACATGCCGTGGACTCCCCGCCTGAAACAGACCAGAAATAACTTAAACAGGAAGGTCTGGGGCTGGAAACAGAGCTGACAGAGAGAGGGGCCGCTCACTTCGAGGTGTCTGCTCCGTTGGTAATGAGCGTGTTGATGAGGAGCTCATGTCCATAGCGTGCTGCGATGTGCAGGGGCGTGTTTCCATTTTTATCCTCGCAGTCTATCTCAGCACCTGCCACGTACAAGCGCCGACAGTTAATTACATCGTGAACGGAGCTCACAGCCTTCATCGAGTTCCACATGAATCTCTAGAGACCCCACCGCTTACCGTTCTGAATGAGTGCCTGAGATCGCGAGAACCTCCCGTGAATCGCGGTCATGTGGAGAGGAGTTTTCCCGTCTTTGCTCTGGAAGGAGAAGATTAATTACAGGAGATATAATGAAGATCAGCACCTGCCATATTATTCACAGATCATCAGCAGCTCTAGCGTCCAGGTGGAAACTAATCCATCCCGTATCTCCAAAGTAGTGACTTTACAGAAGACATTCTCAACTTTCAGTGCAAGTCAGTCCATAGAGGACGTCACAGGACGTAAAGGACAGCTGTCGTGTTTAAACCATACAGAAGATGCAGATGCACGTCTTGACCTTGATGTTGACGTCGGCTCCGTTGCCCACCAGCAGCTCCAGACAGAGCGCTCCGTGGCGCGAGGCGGCCGTGAAGTGCAGCGGGGCGAAACCCTTCTCGTTCACCTGGTTGACGTTGGCTCCGCACTCTATCAGCTCGTTCACCACCACGTCCTGCCCGTTGTAGCAGGCCACGTGCAGCGGCGTGTTCCCGTACGCGTTCGGCTCGTTGATCTGCGGAGACACGGCGGACACACAGTCACGGCTACGGACTGACGGGACACAGAACAAAGGGGGACACAGACTGACGGGACACAGAAAGTAGGGGCTACAGACTGACGGGACACAGGCTGACGGGACACAGAAAGAAGGGACTACAAACTGACGGGCTACAGAAGGAAGGAGCTACAGACTGACGGGACACAGAGAGAAGGGGCTACATACTGACGGGACAAAGACTGACGGGCAACAGAAAGAAGGGGCGACAGGTTGACAGGACACAGACTGATGGGACACAGACTTACAGGACACAGAAAGAAGGGGCTACATACTAACGGGACACAGACTGATGGGACACATACTGACGGGACACAGAAAGAAGGGGCTACATACTGACGGAACACAGAATGAAGGGGCTACAGACTGACGGAACACAGAATGAAGGGGCTACAGACTGACGGGACACAGAAAGAAGGGGCTACAGACTGACGGGACACAGAAAGAAGGGGCTACAGACTGACGGGACACAGAAAGAAGGGGCTACAAACTGATGGAACACAGAGAGAAGGGACTACATACTGACGGGCTACAGACTGACGGGACACAGAAGGAAGGAGCTACAGACTGATGGGACACAGGCTGACGGGACACGGAAAGAAGGGACTACAGACTGACGGGACACAGAAAGAAGGGGCTACATACTGATGGAACACAGAGAGAAGGGACTACATACTGACGGGCTACAGAAGGAAGAGGCTACAGACTGACGAGACACAGAAAGAAGGGGCTACAGACTGACGAGACACAGGAAGAAGGGGCTACAGACTGACGAGACACAGGAAGAAGGGGCTACAGACTGACGGGACACAGACTGACAGTTTCACTGATGATGTTATTGTGTGCGTAGTTTTATGAACCCAAAGGATTTTTTGTAAACGGAGATGAGACAGGACTCACGTCCACCCCCAGATCCAGCAGGTACTTCACTACACTGATCATTCCACTAGAGGCCGCCGCGTGCAAAGGAGTGTACGCCTTCTTGTCCTTACACATCACCTCCGCACCATGAGACACCAACAACTTCACCACCTCTAAATGACCTGAGAGAGAGAGAAGAGACAGAAGAGAAAAACAATAAAAAAACAAATGAGAGAGAGAAAGAAAAAAGAAAGCATGAGAGAGAAAAGGAAAAAAGGAAGAGAAAAAGAAAAGAAAGTGAGCATGAGAGAGAAAGAACAGAAAGAAAAAGAGAAGCTAAAAGCAACTGTGATCCTACTGTGGTAGAGAGACAGAGACCGAATGACAGACAGGCGGGACAGATGCAGACACACAGAGACAGAGGAAGAGAGAAGGAGGGACAGACAGACACACAGAGGGATGGAACAGAGACACAGACAGACAGACAGACGAGAGGGACAGAAAGACGGACAGACAGAGAGACAGGACAGAAAGACAGACAGACAGACAGACAGAAGAGATAGAGAAACAGAGAGAGGGACAGACAGCGAGAATGACAGAAAGACGGACAGACAGAGAGAGAGGACAGAAAGAGAGAGAAGACAGAAACAAAGAGAGGGATGGAGAGACAGATGGGACAGACTGGTCTTACCCATATACGCGGCCCAGTGAATGGCTCTCCGGTCCTTCTTATCAAAGGCGTTAATGTTGGCTCCTCTGGAGAGCAATAACCTCACCATCTGTACACAGCACACGCCCACACTCGTTACAGAGCACATACATACTCACACAGCACAGATAAACTACAGATAAACTACAGATAAACTACAGATAAACTACAGTACATACTCACACAGCACAGATAAACTACAGATAAACTACAGCACAGATAAACTACAGTACATACTCACCCAGCACAGATAAACTACAGATAAACTACAGATAAACTACAGATAAACTACAGTACATACTCACACAGCACAGATAAACTACAGATAAACTACAGCACAGATAAACTACAGATAAACTACAGATAAACTACAGACAAACTACAGTACATACTCACACAGCACAGATAAACTACAGATAAACTACAGATAAACTACAGACAAACTACAGACAAACTACAGTACATACTCACACAGCACAGATAAACTACAGATAAACTACAGTACATACTCACACAGCACAGATAAACTACAGATAAACTACAGCACACGCCCACACTCGTTACAGAGCACATACATACTCACACAGCACAGATAAACTACAGATAAACTACAGCACAGATAAACTACAGATAAACTACAGATAAACTACAGACAAACTACAGTACATACTCACACAGCACAGATAAACTACAGCACAGATAAACTACAGATAAACTACAGATAAACTACAGACAAACTACAGACAAACTACAGTACATACTCACACAGCACAGATAAACTACAGATAAACTACAGCACAGATAAACTACAGTACATACTCACACAGCACAGATAAACTACAGATAAACTACAGCACACGCCCACACTCGTTACAGAGCACATACATACTCACACAGCACAGATAAACTACAGATAAACTACAGCACAGATAAACTACAGTACATACTCACACAGCACAGATAAACTACAGATAAACTACAGATAAACTACAGATAAACTACAGTACATACTCACACAGCACAGATAAACTACAGATAAACTACAGTACATACTCACACAGCACAGATAAACTACAGATAAACTACAGATAAACTACAGTACATACACAGCACAGATAAACTACAGATAAACTACAGCACAGATAAACTACAGATAAACTACAGTACATACTCACACAGCACAGATAAACTACAGATAAACTACAGCACAGATAAACTACAGTACATACTCACACAGCACAGATAAACTACAGATAAACTACAGATAAACTACAGATAAACTACAGTACATACTCACACAGCACAGATAAACTACAGATAAACTACAGCACAGATAAACTACAGATAAACTACAGTACATACTCACACAGCACAGATAAACTACAGATAAACTACAGTACATACAAACTACAGTACAGATAAACTACAGATAAACTACAGTACATACTCACACAGCACAGATAAACTACAGATAAACTACAGATAAACTACAGACAAACTACAGTACATACTCACACAGCACAGATAAACTACAGATAAACTACAGACAAACTACAGTACATACTCACACAGCACAGATAAACTACAGATAAACTACAGCACAGATAAACTACAGATAAACTACAGTACATACTCACACAGCACAGATAAACTACAGATAAACTACAGTACAGATAAACTACAGCACAGATAAACTACAGTACATACTCACACAGCACAGATAAACTACAGATAAACTACAGCACAGATAAACTACAGATAAACTACAGTACATACTCACACAGCACAGATAAACTACAGATAAACTACAGCACAGATAAACTACAGATATACTACAGTACATACTCACACAGCACAGATAAACTACAGATAAACTACAGTACATACAAACTACAGTACAGATAAACTACAGATAAACTACAGTACATACTCACACAGCACAGATAAACTACAGATAAACTACAGATAAACTACAGACAAACTAAAGTACATACTCAAACAGCACAGATAAACTACAGATAAACTACAGACAAACTACAGTACATACTCACACAGCACAGATAAACTACAGACAAACTACAGTACATACTCACACAGCACAGATAAACTACAGATAAACTACAGATAAACTACAGATAAACTACAGTACATACTCACACAGCACAGATAAACTACAGATAAACTACAGACAAACTACAGTACATACTCACACAGCACAGATAAACTACAGATAAACTACAGATAAACTACAGATAAACTACAGTACATACACACACAGCACAGATAAACTACAGATAAACTACAGACAAACTACAGTACATACTCACACAGCACAGATAAACTACAGATAAACTACAGACAAACTACAGTACATACTCACACAGCACAGATAAACTACAGATAAACTACAGATAAACTACAGTACATACTCACACAGCACAGATAAACTACAGATAAACTACAGACAAACTACAGACAAACTACAGTACATACTCACACAGCACAGATAAACTACAGATAAACTACAGATAAACTACAGTACATACTCACACAGCACAGATAAACTACAGATAAACTACAGATAAACTACAGATAAACTACAGTACATACTCACACAGCACAGATAAACTACAGATAAACTACAGACAAACTACAGTACATACTCACACAGCACAGATAAACTACAGATAAACTACAGATAAACTACAGATAAACTACAGTACATACTCACACAGCACAGATAAACTACAGATAAACTACAGATAAACTACAGACAAACTGCAGTACATACTCACACAGCACAGATAAACTACAGATAAACTACAGATAAACTACAGACAAACTACAGTACATACTCACACAGCACAGATAAACTACAGATAAACTACAGCACAGATAAACTACAGATAAACTACAGTACATACTCGCACAGCACAGATAAACTACAGATAAACTACAGCACAGATAAACTACAGTACATACTCACACAGCACAGATAAACTACAGATAAACTACAGATAAACTACAGATAAACTACAGTACATACTCACACAGCACAGATAAACTACAGATAAACTACAGCACAGATAAACTACAAATAAACTACAGTACATACTCACACAGCACAGATAAACTACAGATAAACTACAGCACAGATAAACTACAGTACATACTCACACAGCACAGATAAACTACAGATAAACTACAGATAAACTACAGATAAACTACAGTACAGATAAACTACAGATAAACTACAGCACAGATAAACTACAGATAAACTACAGCACAGATAAACTACAGATAAACTACAGATAAACTACAGTACAGATAAACTACAGCACAGATAAACTACAGCACAGATAAACTACAGATAAACTACAGCACAGATAAACTACAGTACAGATAAACTACAGATAAACTACAGCACAGATAAACTACAGTACATACAAACTACAGTACAGATAAACTACAGATAAACTACAGATAAACTACAGTACAGATAAACTACAGTTAAACTACAGATAAACTACAGCACAGATAAACTACAGATAAACTACAGATAAACTACAGTACAGATAAACTACAGTACAGATAAACTACAGTTAAACTACAGTACAGTTAAACTACAGATAAACTACAGATAAACTACAGCACAGATAAACTACAGTTAAACTACAGTACAGATAAACTACAGTTAAACTACAGTACAGATAAACTACAGCACAGATAAACTACAGTTAAACTACAGTACAGATAAACTACAGCACAGATAAACTACAGTACAGTTAAACTACAGTACAGTTAAACTACAGTACAGATAAACTACAGTTAAACTACAGTACAGATAAACTACAGCACAGATAAACTACAGTACAGATAAACTACAGTTAAACTACAGTACAGATAAACTACAGTACAGATAAACTACAGCACAGATAAACTACAGTTAAACTACAGTACAGTTAAACTACAGTACAGATAAACTACAGTACAGATAAACTACAGTTAAACTACAGTACAGATAAACTACAGTACAGATAAACTACAGCACAGATAAACTACAGCACAGATAAACTACAGCACAGATAAACTACAGCACAGATAAACTACAGTACAGCTGCATATTATACCAGTCAGTGAGCAGCGACTGAACTGTATTAAACAGTATACAGGTGTCTCAGGTGTAATGAAGACAGTGGGGATTAAAGTACACCTCCTGTTCAAATGCCAGGTTTTTGTGATGTAAAAAAATGACAGCAAGACAAATAATTTCACAACTTTTTCCACCTTTATGTGACGTATAGTCTGTACAGAGCAATTAAACAACAAACCGAAATCTTTACAGAGAAATATAGAAAATTAAAAATTTAAATACTCTGGTTGCATAAATACGCACCCCCTCAAACTAATCCTTGGTTGCAGCACCTTCGGCTTTTATTACAGCACTCAGTCTTTTTGGGTAGGAGTCCGTCAGTGTGGCACATTTTGATGTGGCTATATTCGCTCACTCTTCTTTGCAAAACCGCTCCAAATCTGACAGAGTGCGAGGGCATCTCCTCTGCACAGCCTCTTCAGCTCACCCCACAGATGTTCGATGGGGTCTGGACTCTAAAGCCTTAATCTTATTCCGGTGAAGCCATGCTTTTGCTGATGTAGACGTGTGCTTTGGGTCATAGTCGTGCTGAAAGGTAAGGTTCCTCTTCATCCTCAGCTTTCTCACAGAAGGCCGAAGGTTTTGTGCCAGCACTGACTGGTATTTGGAACTGTTCGTAATTCCGTCCACCCTGACTAAGGCCCCAGTTCCAGCTGAAGAAGAACAGCCCCAAAGCATGATGCTGCCACCACCACGCTTCACTGTAGGTATGGTGGATTCATCAGACCATAACACATTTTCCCACATCCAAGTCGGGCTTGGATGTTTTTCTTTGAAGGATAAGGCTCCCGTCTAGCCACTCCGCCCCATAGCCCAGTACTTGCCAGAAACTCTCGCAGCTCCTTCAAGGTTGCTGTCGGCCTCTTGGTAGCCTCCCTGACCTTCTTTTTGAATAATGAGATCCCTCGGATGCTCTTTGTGGACCATGGCTTGTGCTGGAAGATGTGGCTACAAAAACGTCAGGACAAGCCTACTAGAACAGCTGAACTTTATTTGGGGTTCATCAGTGGCACTTTAATTGGTTGGAGGTGTGGGCTGACTCCAATTTAACATGAGCTTGAATGTAGTTGGTTAAATCTGATCAAGCCACACCCCCCAGTTATAAAAGGGTGTGCACACTAATGCAATCACATTATCTCAGATGTTTTATTTTTAATTTTGTTTTTTAATTGCTCTGTACAGGCTATACGTCACATAAAAGGTGGAAAAAGTTGTGAAATTATTTGTCTTGCTGTCATTTTTTTTACATCACAAAAACCTGGCATTTGAACAGGGGGTGTAGACTTTAATACCCACTGTAAACCTGTATGACTGTTATGTCCCAACAACAAAGTATACAATAATAAAAATATTAAAATATAATACTGAAATAGAATATCACGATATCATGTTCAGCGATACTGTATCGATTCTCATTATAGGTGAGTTTAGAAACGTGCTGAAGCTGCTGTCTGTGATAATCAAGGTGTGCGCTGACCTCCAGGTGACCGCTGAAGGCCGCGTGGTGCAGGGCGGTCCGGCCCGCCCGGTCCGACACATTCACGTTGCTGAGCAGAGGAACCAGAGCCTCGGCGCAGCGCACCGCTTTATTAGCCGCAGCCACGTGCAGCGGCGTCTGCCAGTTCTTATCTCTCGCATTCACATCAGCAGAGTGTTTCAGCAGAACCTGCACCGCCTCCTGCAGGACACACAGGGAATTACACTGAATATATAACTCTATAAACTCATATATAACTGTATATAAACTACAGTACTGATATAAACTGACTTACAGTTTCTCATTAGGTTGAATGTATAACTCTAAATGTAGGTATTGTATATAAACTGAGTTACAGTTTCTCATTAAGTTGAATGTATAACTCTAAATGTAGGTATTGTATATAAACTGAGTTACAGTTTCTCGTTAGGTTGAATGTATAACTCTAAATGTAGGTATTGTAAATAAACTGAGTTACAGTTTCTCATTAGGTTGGATGTATAACTCTAAATGTAGGTATTGTATATAAACTGAGTTACAGTTTCTCATTAGGTTGAATGTATAACTCTAAATGTAGGTATTGTATATAAACTGAGTTACAGTTTCTCGTTAGGTTGAATGTATAACTCTAAATGTAGGTATTGTATATAAACTGAGTTACAGTTTCTCATTAGGTTGGATGTATAACTCTAAATGTAGGTATTGTATATAAACTGAGTTACAGTTTCTCATTAGGTTGAATGTATAGCTCTAAATGTAGGTATTGTATATAAACTGAGTTACAGTTTCTCATTAGGTTGAACGTATAACTCTAAATGTAGGTATTGTATATAAACTGAGTTACAGTTTCTCATTAGGTTGAACGTATAACTCTAAATGTAGGTATTGTATATAAACTGAGTTACAGTTTCTCATTAGGTTGAATGTATAACTCTAAATGTAGGTATTGTATATAAGCTGAGTTACAGTTTCTCATTAGGTTGAATGTATAACTCTAAATGTAGGTATTGTATATAAACTGAGTTACAGTTTCTCATTAGGTTGAATGTATAACTCTAAATGTAGGTATTGTATATAAACTGAGTACAGTTTCTCGTTAGGTTGAATGTATAACTCTAAATGTAGGTATTGTATATGAACTGAGTTACAGTTTCTCGTAAGTTGAATGTATAACTCTAAATGTAGGTATTGTATGTTGAATGTATAACTCTAAATGTTGGTATTGTATATAAACTGAGTTACAGTTTCCCATATGTTTGAATGTATAACTCTAAATGTAGGTATTGTATATAAACTGAGTTACAGTTTCTCATCAGGTTGAATGTATAACTCTAAATGTAGGTATTGTATATAAACTGAGTTACAGTTTCTCATTAGGTTGAATGTATAACTCTAAATGTAGGTATTGTATATAAACTGAGTTACAGTTTCTCATTAGGTTGAATGTATAACTCTAAATGTAGGTATTGTATATAAACTGAGTTACAGTTTCTCATCAGGTTGAATGTATAACTCTAAATGTAGGTATAGTATATAAACTGAGTTACAGTTTCTCATTAGGTTGAATGTATAACTCTAAATGTAGGTATTGTATATAAACTGAGTTACAGTTTCTCATTAGGTTGAATGTATAACTCTAAATGTAGGTATTGTATATAAACTGAGTTACAGTTTCTCATTAGGTTGAATGTATAACTCTAAATGTAGGTATTGTATATAAACTGAGTTACAGTTTCTCATTAGGTTGAATGTATAACTCTAAATGTAGGTATTGTATATAAACTGGGTTACAGTTTCTCATTAGGTTGAATGTATAACTCTAAATGTAGGTATTGTATATAAACTGAGTAACAGTTTCTCATCAGGTTGAACTCGTGGTAGTACCTCGCTGCAGGAGGCCACCGCCCGGTGCAGGGGAGTCAGCCACTTGTTGTCTTTGGCGTTCACTCTAGCTCCTACAGAGAGACGCAGCAATCGCTCAGCAAACCACATACAAATGTAAACAAATATTCAAATCAGTCAAAAAACAAATAACATATTAAGACATTAAGGTTATATCTGATCTCTCCAGTGTATCTCCCACACAACATACAGGGAGATCAGATCAGATCAGACCGACTCCACCATTACCTGATAAAACCAGCAGCTCTATGATTTCAGCGTCTCCTAAATAGGCAGCGGCGTGCAGCGGAGTCCTCTTCTCGTTATCCTGAAGGACACACGGAGCGTCAGCGTTACTGATTACCACAAACAGGCTTCAGTGAACAAACACTACAGTGTATATACACTAGAGACGGACCGATCAGAGTTTCTGAGGCTGATCCCGATCACCGACCACACTGTTCCTCATCCCTTCATTCCTTCATCATCACCAACACTGTTCCTTCATCCCTTCATTCCTTTATCATCACCAACACTGTTATTTCATCCCTTCATTCCTTTATCACCAACACTGTTCCTCATCCCTTCATTCCTTCATCATCACCAACACTGTTCCCTCATCCCTTCATTCCTTCATCATCACCAACACTGTTCCTTCATCCCTTCATTCCTTCATCATCACCAACACTGTTCCTTCATCCCTTCATTCCTTTATCATCACCAACACTGTTCCTTCATCCCTTCATTCCTTTATCATCACCAACACTGTTATTTCATCCCTTCATTCCTTTATCATCACCAACACTGTTCCTCATCCCTTCATTCCTTCATCATCACCAACACTGTTCCCTCATCCCTTCATTCCATTATCATCATCATCAACACTGTTCCCTCATCCCTTCATTCCTTTATCATCATCATCAACACTCTTCCTTCATCCCTTCATTCCTTTATCATCACCAACACTGTTCCTTCATCCCTTCATCATCATCAACACTGTTCCCTCATCCCTTCATTCCTTTATCATCACCAACACTGTTCCTTCATCCCTTCATTCCTTTATCATCACCAACACTGTTCCTTCACCCCTTCATTCCTTTATCATCATCAACACTGTTCCTTCATCCCTTCATTTCTTTATCATCACCAACACTGCTCCTTCATCCCTTCATTCCTTTATCATCATCATCAACACTGTTCTTTCATCCCTTCATTCCTTTATCATCATCATCAACACTGTTCCTTCATCCCTTCATTCCTTTATCATCATCAACACTGTTCCTTCATCCCTTCATTCCTTTATCATCATCAACACTGTTCCTTCATCCCTTCATTCCTTTATCATCATCACCAACACTGTTCCTTCATCCCTTCATTCCTTTATCATCATCATCATCATCAACACTGTTCCTTCATCCCTTCATCATCATCAACACTGTTCCCTCATCCCTTCATTCCTTCATCATCATCAACACTGTTCCTTCATCCCTTCATTCCTTCATCATCATCAACACTGTTCCTTCATCCCTTCATTCCTTTATCATCACCAACACTGTTACTTCATCCCTTCATTCCTTTATCATCATCAACACACTTCCTTCATCCCTTCATTCCTTTATCATCACAACACTGTTCCTTCATCCCTTCATCCCTTTATCATCACCAACACTGTTCCTTTATCCCTTCATTCATTTATCATCATAATCAACATTGTTCCTTCATCCCTTCATTCCTTTATCATCATCATTAAAACTGTTCCTTCATCCCTTCATTCCTTTATCATCATCATCAACACTGTTCCTTCATCCCTTCATTCCTTTATCATCATCATCAACACTGTTCCTTCATCCCTTTATCATCATCATCAACACTGTTCCTTCATCCCTTCATCATCATCATCACCAACACTGTTCCTTCATCCCTTTATTACCACCAACACTGTTCCTTCATTCCTTCATCCATTTATTACCACCAACACTGTTCCTTCATTCCTTCATTCCTTTATCATCACCAACACTGTTCCTTCATCCCTTCATTTCTTTATAATCATCACCAACACTGTTCCTTCATCCCTTCATTTCTTTATCATCATCATCAACACTGTTCCTTCATCCCTTCATTCCTTTATCATCACCAACACTGTTACTTCATCCCTTCATTCCTTTATCATCATCAACACACTTCCTTCATCCCTTCATTCCTTTATCATCACAACACTGTTCCTTCATCCCTTCATCCCTTTATCATCACCAACACTGTTCCTTTATCCCTTCATTCATTTATCATCATAATCAACATTGTTCCTTCATCCCTTCATTCCTTTATCATCATCATTAAAACTGTTCCTTCATCCCTTCATTCCTTTATCATCATCATCAACACTGTTCCTTCATCCCTTCATTCCTTTATCATCATCATCAACACTGTTCCTTCATCCCTTTATCATCATCATCAACACTGTTCCTTCATCCCTTCATCATCATCATCACCAACACTGTTCCTTCATCCCTTTATTACCACCAACACTGTTCCTTCATTCCTTCATCCATTTATTACCACCAACACTGTTCCTTCATCCCTTCATTCCTTCATCATCATCAACACTGTTCCTTCATCCCTTCATTCCTTTATCACCAACACTGTTCCTTTATCCCTGCATTCCTTTATCATCAACACTGTTCCTTCATTCCTTTATCATCACCAACACTGTTCCTTCATCCCTTCATTCCTTTATCATCATCAACACTGTTCCTTCATTCCTTTATCATCACCAACACTGTTCCTTCATCCCTTCATTCCTTTATCATCATCAACACTGTTCCTTCATTCCTTTATCATCACCAACACTGTTCCTTCATCCCTTCATTCCTTTATCATCATCAACACTGTTCCTTCATCCCTTCATTCCTTCATCATCATCAACACTGTTCCTTCATCCCTTCATTCCTTCATCATCATCAACACTGTTCCTTCATCCCTTCATTCCTTTATCATCACCAACACTGTTCCTTCATCCCTTCATTCCTTTATCATCACCAACACTGTTCCTTCATCCCTTCATTCCTTCATCATCATCAACACTGTTCCTTCATCCCTTCATTCCTTTATCATCACCAACACTGTTCCTTCATCCCTTCATTCCTTTATCATCATCATCAACACTGTTCTTTCATCCCTTCATTCCTTTATCATCATCAACACTGTTCCTTCATCCCTTCATCATCACCAACACTGTTCCTTCATCCCTTCATTCCTTTATCATCATCAACACTGTTCCTTCATCCCTTCATTCCTTTATCATCACCAACACTGTTCCTTCATCCCTTCATTCCTTTATCATCATCACCAACACTGTTCCTTCATCCCTTCATTCCTTTATCATCATCACCAACACTGTTCCTTCATCCCTTCATTCCTTTATCATCATCATCATCATCATCAACACTGTTCCTTCATCCCTTCATCATCATCAACACTGTTCCCTCATCCCTTCATTCCTTCATCATCATCATCAACACTGTTCCTTCATCCCTTCATTCCTTCATCATCAACACTGTTCCTTCATCCCTTCATTCCTTTATCATCACCAACACTGTTCCTTCATCCCTTCATTCCTTCATCATCATCAACACTGTTCCTTCATCCCTTCATTCCTTTATCACCAACACTGTTCCTTCATCCCTTCATTCCTTTATCATCACCAACACTGTTCCTTCATCCCTTTATCATCACCAACACTGTTCCTTTATCCCTTCATTCATTTATCATCATAATCAACATTGTTCCTTCATCCCTTCATTCCTTTATCATCATTAAAACTGTTCCTTCATCCCTTCATTCCTTTATCATCATCATCAACACTGTTCCTTCATCCCTTCATTCCTTTATCATCATCATCAACACTGTTCCTTCATCCCTTTATCATCATCACCAACACTGTTCCTTCATTCCTTCATCCCTTTATTACCACCAACACTGTTCCTTCATTCCTTCATTCCTTTATCATCACCAACACTGTTCCTTCATCCCTTCATTTCTTTATCATCATCATCAACACTGTTCCTTCATCCCTTCATTCCTTTATCATCACCAACACTGTTCCTTCATCCCTTCATTCCTTTATCATCATCAACACTGTTCCTTTATCCCTTCATTCCTTTATCATCACCAACACTGTTCCTTCATCCCTTCATTAATTTATCATCATCAACACTGTTCCTTCATTCCTTCATTCCTTTATCATCACCAACACTGTTCCTTCATCCCTTCATTCATTTATCATCATCAACACTGTTCCTTCATTCCTTCATTCATTGATCATCATCAACACTGTTCCTTTATCCCTTCATTCCTTTATCATCACCAACACTGTTCCTTCATCCCTTCATTCATTTATCATCATCAACACTGTTCCTTCATTCCTTCATTCCTTTATCATCACCAACACTGTTCCTTCATCCCTTCATTCATTTATCATCATCAACACTGTTCCTTCATCCCTTCATTCCTTTATCATCACCACCACTGTTCCTTCATCCCTTCATTCATTTATCATCATCAACGCTGTTCCTTCATTCCTTTATCATCATCAACACTGTTCCTTCATTCCTTTATCACCACCAAACCTGTTCCTTCATCCCTTCATTCCTTTATTACCACCAACACTGTTCCTTCATTCCTTCATTTCTTTATCATCATCAACACTGTTCGTTCATCCCTTCATTTTTTTATCATCGACACTGTTCCTTCATTCCTTTATCATCACCAACACTGTTCCTTCATCCCTTCATTCATTTATCATCATCAACGCTGTTCCTTCATTCCTTTATCATCATCAACACTGTTCCTTCATTCCTTTATCACCACCAAACCTGTTCCTTCATCCCTTCATTCTCTTATCATCACCAACACTGTTCCTTCATTCCTTTATCATCATCAACACTGTTCCTTCATCCCTTCATTTTTTTATCATCATCGACACTGTTCCTTCATTCCTTTATCATCACCAACACTGTTCCTTTATGCCTTCATTCCTTTATCATCATCATCACTGTTCCTTCATCCCTTCATTCCTTTATCATCATCGACACTGTTCCTTCATTCCTTTATCATCACCAACACTGTTCCTTCATCCCTTCATTCCTTTATCATCAACACTGTTCCTTCATTCCTTTGTCACCACCAACACTGTTCCTTTATGCCTTCATTCCTTTATCATCATCACT
This sequence comes from Megaleporinus macrocephalus, assembly GCA_021613375.1. Classification (NCBI taxonomy): domain Eukaryota; kingdom Metazoa; phylum Chordata; class Actinopteri; order Characiformes; family Anostomidae; genus Megaleporinus; species Megaleporinus macrocephalus. The sequence goes on from CM038705.1 coordinate 3,487,876, forward strand.
GTTCCTTCATCCCTTCATTCCTTTATCATCATCATCACTGTTCCTTCATCCCTTCATTCCTTTATCATCATCAACACTGTTCCTTCATCCCTTCATCACCAACACTGTTCCTTCATCCCTTTATTACCACCAACACTGTTCCTTCATTCCTTCATTTCTTTATCATCATCAACACTGTTCCTTCCTTCCTTTATCATCATCAACACTCTTCCTTCATCCCTTCATTCCTTTATCATCACAACACTCTTCCTTCATCCCTTCATTCCTTTATCATCATCAACACTGTTCCTTCATTCCTTTATTACCACCAACACTGTTCCTTCATTCCTTTATCATCCCCAACACTGTTCCTTCATCCCTTCATTATCACCAACACTGTTCCTTCATCCCTTCATTCTCTTATCATCACCAACACTGTTCCTTCAACTCTTCATTCCTTTATCATCATCATCAACACTGTTCCTTCATCCCTTCATTCCTTTATCATCATCAACACTGTTCCTTCATCCCTTTATCATCATCATCAACACTGTTCCTTCATCCCTTCATTCCTTTATCATCACCATCACTGTTCCTTCATCCCTTCATTCCTTTATCATCACCAACACTTCCTTCATCCCTTCATTCCTTTATCATCACCACCAACACTCTTCCTTTATATGTTCTTATATGTGTTTCTTAATCTGTCAGTTCTCAGATCACTGATGACTGTAATGTTCTCCTTTGTGCTACGGAACGTCACAGATGCTACCAGCCGTTCTCACTGGAGCTGAAAACGGTAACTCAGGTGGGCGGGAGCTGTCAGCTACTTTGCAAAAGGTCAGTTAAAAGTGAGAGATGATCTTTGCTAGTGACAGAGAAGAGAAACTGCCCTTAAATTAGCCTCGGAAATGAAAAAGATAACACAGGGAACCCTTACCTGCACGTTCACATCCTCCTTCTTGAATATGAGGGACCGCACTTCGTCCGGGTCAACATTGAATATAGCCTTTAGCAGAGGAGGCTGAGAGAGGAGGAGAGAAGTTCACTGCGTTAGGAAGGACTATACTGCTCCACATAGCTATTGATAAGCCTTAAAACCAGGCAAGGCTACACGACCCCTGATTTCTATTAGCTAATTTAGAACTTTAGGATCCAGGAGCGGAGCCGCAGCGGCACTGGCCCTAGTAAAAATCTGATTGGCTCTTTAAGCTCTCCTCTGCTGCCACTCACCACCTCAATGACTGTGTTTTGATGCCACTCATGTGAATAGCGTACATCATTGTTGCTCTCTGTTGCCAACATAGAGACCTTCCCCAGCAGGAGGTCATGGTCTGGTCACTTACTCGCCAACCAGCTACTTCATTCTACAAGTTTCTCCCCTCACTGTATCAGCTCCACTGACCATACAGGAGCTCCGCTTACAGACTGTAGTTCATCTGATTCTCTGTATACTTTATTACTCTGTTCTTTAATGATCAGGACCCCCACAGGACCACCACAGTAACACTGATGTGGTGGTGTTACGCTAGTACAAGTAAATCAGACACAGCAGTGTATATTGAAATGTTCCAGAATAAGTTCTTGTTCTATATATATATATATATATATATATATATATATATATATATATATATATACACTGTGTGTAATGTATAAGGGTTGTGTATTGGCAAGAACCTAGTTATACAACACACAATGATTCACTGTCTGAATCAATACAGTATCACCAAACATAATATCGCGATACTCAATATTTCAATATTTTCTTACACCCCTACTATCTATCTATCTATATTTATTTTTTTTATTTTAGGGCTGTGCATTGGCAAGAACCTGGCGATACAATACATATCGTGATACGGCCGTCACGATTCAATATATTGTGATATATTGCAATTTTTCAAGTCCTACTATTAAAACACACCACTGTATGAACAGGTTTGTCAATACTAACAATAGCACTGCGACCTTGGGCTGCTGGTTAATGTTGGAGTGGAGTTGAAAACTTGCCATCTAGTGGTCAGAGGTTTAAAAACAACTCACAATGATTCACTGTCTGCCAGGAATCTATGTATCGATACTGTACCCCATCAGCTCTTCTAGGAATCAGCACAGTCAAGACTGCCAAACAGAGACACCAGATGAACTGATAGTGGTGGAAAGAACAATAGGCTGTTTCTGGCAGCAACCTGAACTTCTTGCTCATCAAGGAACCAGGTGGTGCATTCTCTGTTTCCTCTAAACATCCAGCCCAAGTTCCCTAAACAGAGGAGCTCTGGGGCGGCCAACGCCGGAGCTCCAGTCTGGAGGGAAACGCACCAATACTGCAAATCTACAGGGCTATAATCCCGTCCGACATCAGGACTCCAGAAAATCTCCAAAACAGGCCTCTGAAAACATTCCGGCTCCACCGACTTATGCTGATAAAAGTGAAGTTGGTTGTTGGCCGCTCCTGTAAAGTTACCACACTTGTATCTCCAGAACTTTCCCAGATCCGAGCATACGGCGTTAGGAAACGTCCAAATAAAAACAAGAGTGACATTTCTATCTACCTCGCCTGATCTCGCCGTCTTAACATGACGAGAAGCAGCAACGTGTGCAGGTTTTAATAGTTTAATGTCATTACACAGATTACAAAGCCAACAGTCACCAGCTCCCCACATACTTTACAGCAGTACAGGTCCAACCAGTAGATCAGAACACCAAACCACCATCAGGACTTAAACAGGCATCCAAACCAGCCTGTCGCCTGAGGACAGAGCAGCTTTCTCTTTTACTGCACCACTTCTCGAATAAACAGAACGAACAGCACAGCACAACATATATATAATTTAATAAATACTATAGAACGAAGCTGCTTTATACAATAATGTTCACATGTTCCTAATTTGAGCCCCAGAATCCTGAATACAATCATGAAACAGCTGAACAACTGACTACACTCACTGACTATAAATGTAATTAATAGAGATGGAAGGATCGATTGGCTATGTATCGGTATTGGCCGATTTTTAATCAAGATCGGTGATCGGCCAATAATTCTCCAATTTAGCCGATCACGATGGCGATGGCGTTAAACAAATAACCCTAATTTCTGTATTTCCAGCTAGAGTTTCATCCAGGAGCCCTCCGTGAAACCCCTATATATATATATATAAATATATATATATATATATATATATATATATATATATATATATATATATATATACATAAATATACTCTTATTGACTGTACATGTTATATTTGACATATACAGTCCCTGACTGTATGGATTGTATATAATATGTATGTGTAAAACATTATATATACATTCATTTACTTTCATTCATCAGTACCTGTCCTCACTAACACTCAATCAAATCCACACAACAATGTTCAACATCAGTACTTGACCTCACTAACACTCAATCAAACCCTCACAACCGCATATTTATATCAACATATAAAACCATCCCAAGTAAACCATCAGAACTAAACCATCCCAATTAAACCATTAGAACTAAACCTTCCCAATTAAACCATCAGAACTAAACCATCAGAACTAAACCTTCCCAATTAAACCACCAGAACTAAACCATCAGAACTAAACCTTCCCAATTAAACCATCAGAACTAAACTATCCCAATTAAACCATCAGAACTAAACCATCAGAACTAAACCTTCCCAATTAAACCATCAGAACTAAACCTTCCCAATTAAACCATCAGAACTAAACTATCCCAATTAAACCATCAGAACTAAACCTTCCCAATTAAACCATCATAACTAAACCATCAGAACTAAACCTTCCCAATTAAACCATCAGAACTAAACTATCCCAATTAAACCATCAGAACTAAACCATCAGAACTAAACCATCCCAATTAAACCATTAGAACTAAACCTTCCCAATTAAACCATCAGAACTAAACCTTCCCAATTAAACCATCAGAACTAAACTATCCCAATTAAACCATCAGAACTAAACCTTCCCAATGAAACCATCAGAACTAAACCATCAGAACTAAACCTTCCCAATTAAACCATCAGAACTAAACTATCCCAATTAAACCATCAGAACTAAACCATCAGAACTAAACCTTCCCAATTAAACCATCAGAACTAAACTATCCCAATTAAACCATCAGAACTAAACTATCCCAATTAAACCATCAGAACTAAACCATCAGAACTAAACCTTCCCAATTAAACCATCAGAACTAAACTATCCCAATTAAACCATCAGAACTAAACCTTCCCAATGAAACCATCAGAACTAAACCTTCCCAATGAAACCATCAGAACTAAACTATCCCAATTAAACCATCAGAACTAAACCATCAGAACTAAACTATCCCAATTAAACCATCAGAACGAAACCTTCCCAATTAAACCATCAGAACTAAACCATCAGAACTAAACCTTCCCAATTGAACCATCAGAACTAAACCTTCCAATTAAACCATCAGAACTAAACTGTCCCAAGTAAACCATCAGAACTAAACCTTCCCAATTAAACCATCAGAACTAAACCTTCCCAATTAAACCATCAGAACTAAACCATCAGAACTAAACCTTCCCAATTAAACCATCAGAACTAAACTATCCCAATTAAACCATCAGAACTAAACCATCAGAACTAAACCTTCCCAATTAAACCATCAGAACTAAACTATCCCAATTAAACCATCAGAACTAAACCTTCCCAATTAAACCATCAGAACTAAACTATCCCAATTAAACCATCAGAACTAAACCTTCCCAATTAAACCATCAGAACTAAACCATCAGAACTAAACCTTCCCAATTAAACCATCAGAACTAAACTATCCCAATTAAACCATCAGAACTAAACCATCAGAACTAAACCTTCCCAATTAAACCATCAGAACTAAACTATCCCAATTAAACCATCAGAACTAAACCTTCCCAATGAAACCATCAGAACTAAACTATCCCAATTAAACCATCAGAACTAAACCTTCCCAATTAAACCATCAGAACTAAACTATCCCAATTAAACCATCAGAACTAAACCATCAGAACTAAACCTTCCCAATTAAACCATCAGAACTAAACTATCCCAATTAAACCATCAGAACTAAACCATCAGAACTAAACCTTCCCAATTAAACCATCAGAACTAAACTATCCCAATTAAACCATCAGAACTAAACCATCAGAACTAAACCTTCCCAATGAAACCATCAGAACTAAACTATCCCAATTAAACCATCAGAACTAAACCTTCCCAATTAAACCATCAGAACTAAACTATCCCAATTAAACCATCAGAACTAAACCATCAGAACTAAACCTTCCCAATGAAACCATCAGAACTAAACTATCCCAATTAAACCATCAGAACTAAACCTTCCCAATTAAACCATCAGAACTAAACTATCCCAATTAAACCATCAGAACTAAACCATCAGAACTAAACTATCCCAATTAAACCATCAGAACGAAACCTTCCCAATTAAACCATCAGAACTAAACCATCAGAACTAAACCTTCCCAATTAAACCATCAGAACTAAACTATCCCAATTAAACCATCAGAACTAAACCATCAGAACTAAACCATCAGAACTAAACCTTCCCAATTGAACCATCAGAACTAAACTATCCCAATTAAACCATCAGAACTAAACCATCAGAACTAAACCATCAGAACTAAACCTTCCCAATTAAACCATCAGAACTAAACTATCCCAATTAAACCATCAGAACTAAACTATCCCAATTAAACCATCAGAACTAAACCATCAGAACTAAACCTTCCCAATTAAACCATCAGAACTAAACTATCCCAATTAAACCATCAGAACTAAACTATCCCAATTAAACCATCAGAACTAAACCATCAGAACTAAACCATCAGAACTAAACCTTCCCAATTAAACCATCAGAACTAAACCATCAGAACTAAACCTTCCCAATTAAACCATCAGAACTAAACTATCCCAATTAAACCATCAGAACTAAACCATCAGAACTAAACCATCCCAATTAAACCATCAGAACTAAACCTTCCCAATGAAACCATCAGAACTAAACTATCCCAATTAAACCATCAGAACTAAACCATCAGAACTAAACCTTCCCAATGAAACCATCAGAACTAAACTATCCCAATTAAACCATCAGAACTAAACCTTCCCAATTAAACCATCAGAACTAAACTATCCCAATTAAACCATCAGAACTAAACCATCATAACTAAACCTTCCCAATTAAACCATCAGAACTAAACTATCCCAATTAAACCATCAGAACTAAACCTTCCCAATTAAACCATCAGAACTAAACTATCCCAATTAAACAATCAGAACTAAACCTTCCCAATTAAACCATCAGAACCAAACTATCCCAATTAAACCATCAGAACTAAACCATCAGAACTAAACCTTCCCAATTAAACCATCAGAACTAAACTATCCCAATTAAACCATCAGAACGAAACCTTCCCAATTAAACCATCAGAACTAAACCTTCCCAATTAAACCATCAGAACTAAACCTTCCCAATTAAACCATCAGACCTAAACCTTCCCAATTAAACCATCAGAACTAAACCTTCCCAATTAAACCATCAGAACTAAACTATCCCAATTAAACCATCAGAACTAAACCATCCCAATTAAACCATCAGAACTAAACCATCCCAATTAAACCATCAGAACTAAACCATCAGAACTAAACCATCAGAACTAAACCATCAGAACTAAACCATTCCAATTAAACCATCAGAACTGAAACCATCCCAATTAAACCATCAGAACTAAACCATCAGAATTAAACCATCAGAACTAAACTATCCCAATTAAACCATCAGAACTAAACCTTCCCAATTAAACCATCAGAACTAAACTATCCCAATTAAACCATCAGAACTAAACCATCAGAACTAAACCATCAGAACGAAACCTTCCCAATTAAACCATCAGAACTAAACCATCAGAACTAAACCTTCCCAATTAAACCATCAGAACTAAACCATCAGAACTAAACCTTCCCAATTAAACCATCAGAACTAAACCATCAGAACTAAACCTTCCCAAATAAACCATCAGAACTAAACCTTCCCAATTAAACCATCAGAACTAAACCTTCCCAATTAAACCATCAGAACTAAACCTTCCCAATTAAACCATCAGAACTAAACTATCCCAATTACACCATCAGAACTAAACCATCCCAATTAAACCATCAGAACTAAACCATCCCAATTAAACCATCAGAACTAAACCATCAGAACTAAACCTTCCCAATTAAACCATCAGAACTAAACCATTCCAATTAAACCATCAGAATTAAACCATCAGAACTGAAGCCATCAGAACTAAACCATCAGAACAAAACCATCCAAATTAAGCCCGTCTGTAGGCGGGAAACTGCGCTCACTCCGTGGAACATGATGCAAATATTCTTAGTGAAAGTATTTAATACATTTACTGAGCTGTACAGAGTGAGTGTGTGTTTCACTACGAGGAGTTAAAGCTGAGGTCATTTTTCTCACACAAATAGTAAAAAGCTCTAAATTCTCTTCTGTTTGTTGTTGGTTTTGATCAACACTAATAAAAAAAGCTTTATTAGAAAAACTACACACAACAGATAAATCCGGGAACGCTGAGTTCCTGCTGTGGAAACTGGGAAGTGAATCAGTTAGCTGGCATAAAGAAAGTTATAACATTACACGGCCCCCAGTCAAGCGTTCCCCTCGTTCCCATAAGAACTCCACAACTCTAACGCTCCTCAGATACACGCCTGACTTCCACAGCGCGAGAGCCCCAGGTCACCGTAGGTCCCTCTGGAACTCCGTCTACAGCAAACAGGCAGCCTGTGAGTAACAGGAAGAGCTCAGTCACACATTCTTCAGTGTTGTGAAACAAGCCAGCAGGCGGTTCGAAGAGAGACCGGCTCAAAACACTGATATCACTGATAAAGGCTGCTGCCCTTGAGGTCCACACAGCTCCCATCCAGCACTCCTCACTCACAACAAGCTTATTCCTTTACAAACTGTGTAAACTGTGCCCCTCCACCCCCTCCCAAGGTCATCACCTGGTCACAGTGGTCACCTGCTCCAACCAGCAGTTTAAAAAGAGGCCGTAGAGCTTCACATGACTCCAGTGAACCATGTGCTGGGCTTCAGCCTCCCAGCGCTGGTAGCCTTGTTTGACTGGGGGAGGCCCAGTATGGGAGTGGAATGCCACCCCAGGTCGGTTCCTATTGGCTGAGTTCAGTCTGAGGAGCGTTAGAGCTGTCTGCTCTTAAAGGAGCTGATTATCAGGTGGTAATGAGTTACTGAGTTAAAGGAGGACAAGAGTGAGGAACTAAGAGACAGTCTCTCGGGGTTAGCTATTAGCCTAGCATGGAGAAACACCTACACCAAGCTCGCAGGTAATACTGACAATATAAATGGCTAAAACAAGATAGACTGTAAAATAAAAAAAATAATTAATAAATAAATAAATTAATTAATTCTCCAACTGCTCTGTTTGGGAATCAGGGCTAGGGCTGCACCTAATGACTAATTTCATAATTGATTTATGTAATGATTATTTTTTCAATTAGTCGATTAATCTAATGACTATTTTTTACAATTTGTGTATGTGTGTGTGTGTATATATATATATATATATAAAGGGTGTGTATTGGCAAGAACTTTGTGATACAACATGTATCGAGATACAGAGGTCACGATTCAATATATCGCGATACCGCAAGCGAAGTGATATATTGTGATTTTTCAAGTCCTACTATTAAAATGCACCACTATATGAACAGGTTCACCAATGTTTACAATAGCACTGCGTCCTTGTGCTGCTTGTTAATGTTGGAGTGGAGCTGAAAATGGATTACAACACTGCCACCTAGTGGTCATAGGATTAAACACAAGGAATCTGCCAGGAATCTGTGTATTGATACTGTGTTTTTGAGAATCGATACAGTATCACTAAACATTATATCCCGATATTCAATATTTTGATATTTTCTTACACCCCTAATATATATATATATATATATATATATATATATATACACACATACGACTGATCCAACTGGCAACTACGACTGATCCAAAACCTGCAGACCTGGAGCTGACCTGACGGGGTATCGGGGCTAAAACTTCAGATTCAGATTAAACATGGACGTTTAGCCTAATAACACAGAGCTTGTGAACTAGCTGTAGATAAGCTGGCCAATCCGAGGCAACGAGTCCTCCATATGTTGTGACATCACAACCATAACTTTTTGCCATTGCAGCGCACTATGTTCAGTCTCAACATATTTATTATATATATTTTAACCTTAATATTTACCCTGTTCTTCAATGGTCAGGACCACCACAGAGCAGGTACTATTAGGGAGGTGGATCATTCTTAGCACTGCAGTGACACTGACATAGTGGTGGTGGTGGTGTTAGTAGTGTGTGTTGTGCTGGTGTGAGTGGATCAGACACAGCAGTGCTGCTGCAGCTGGAGTGTTTAAACACCTCCTCAGTGTCTCTGCTGGACTGAGAATCGTCCACCAACCAAAACTATCCAGACAGCAGTGTCCTGTGGGCGGCGTCCTGTGTCCACTGATGAAGGACTAGAGGAACACAAACTGTGCAGCAGCAGATGAGCTACTGTCTCTGACTTTACATCTACAAGGTGGACCAGCAAGTAGTAGGAGTGTCTAATAGAGTGGACAGTGAGTGGACACAGTGTCACTGCAGTGCTGAGAATGATCTACCTCCCTAATAGTAGCTGCTCTGTGGTGGTCCTGTGGGGTCCTGATCATTAAAGAACAGAGTAATAAAGTATACAGAGAATCAGATGAACTACAGTCTGTAAGTGGAGCTCCTGTATGGTCAGTGGAGCTGATACAGTGGACAGTGAGAGTAGACTTTGTGGGGAAAACTGTCTGCTTCTGTTATTTGGGGTAGAGTTACGTTTTCAGGTGCTATCGACTTCCAGACAAACTACAAAAGCCATATTTATAACTTCCACCTGTTACAACTCCAATTCTTCATTCATCTACTATCATCAGTCCAGAAAACCATCTAATTAGACTTGAGTTAACATTGGAAACCTATATGTGAGACAGCTCACAGACCACAGCTGCAGTCCTAATAGACTGGCCTTCAAACAGCCCAACACTGAACCACAACACTGTTCATCAGGCTGCTGGTCAGCGAGCACTCGTACCTGAAGAGCTCTCGCTCTGAAAAGACTCCATTAGCGCGGGTCGGCGAAACAAAGCGCCACACGGCCTGAGCACGGACGAACAAGGGCTTTTCAAACGCTCTGATCTTCCTACATCTCCATAGAGAAGAAAAACATCTCAGAGGAGCACTGCTACACAAACGCCATCACCATGGCAACGGCACTCATCTCTTCAGCTGTACAGAAACACGTAAACGAACGTATACAAGCTACGTACGTAGACACGGGCCGGGCAAACGCCAATATTTAGAGTTAATATCGTTGCTGTCCAAAGAAGAACGTGCTTCTCCACCTTTTTTCTTTTACTTATTCGTTTGAACACGACAGCTGCCGCTCACACCGTGTGAAAGTTTCATGATGAACGGACCAATAGAAACGCACCAAAATAGAACACAATTCTGGTCCCATTGGCTTACATTGGAAGTAAAGAGAGTTTTTGGTCTCTCCTCTATGGTTGCCACTTTGGAGATTATATAAATCTCTGTATTTGTGGACTTTGGTCTTTTCTAAAGTGGAATGAACTGCTGTATAGTTATGAAGTTAATATGTAAACAACGTCGTTCAGAGCGGTTTGGTCTGAAATGCTCGGTTCCAGAGAAACAAGAGTGAAAACTGTTCACAGTGGTGCTTATAGAAACCAGACGTCTGCACGTGTAGGTTCACTGATGGGTTTGATAGTAGATAAAATATCTATATCTGTGTAGCAGACATGGACACCCCTGTTCCCATCACCACTGTAAACATCACCACCACCACCGTAGGCACCACTGTGAACAACATCACCACCATCACCACCGTATACAACATGACCATCACCACAGTAGACACAACATAGCCACCACTACTGTAAACATGACCACCACCACAGTAGACACCATCACCTTGTTTTTATATGTGACCAAGTATCAGCTTGACTGATCAAGTTTAGTAACTTTCTCTTATTGATAACGTGTCTTCCGATACCAACATCACTCCAACTGTCATCTCCAACTGTTCTCAGTTCCAGAGAAACAAGAGTGAAAACTGTTCACAGTGGGGCTTATAGGAACCAGACGTCTGCACGTGTAGGTTCACTGGTGGGTTTGATAGTAAATAAAATATCTATATCTGTGTAGTAGACATGGACAGCCCTGGTTCCCATCACCACTGTAAACATCACCATCACCACTGTAAACACCATCACCACCACCACCACCACAGTAAACACCATCACTGTAGGCACCATCACCACCGTAGACAACATGACCACCACCACAGTAGACACCATCACCTTGTTTTTGATATGCGACCAAGTATCAGCTTGACTGGTCAAGTTTAGTAACTTTCTCTTATTGATAACGTGTCTTCCAATCTTCCAATACCAACATCACTCCAACTGTCATCTCCACCTGTTCTCAGTTCCAGAGAAACAAGAGTGAAAACTGTTCACAGTGGGGCTTATAGGAACCAGACGTAAATAAAATTTCCCTTAATGATAACATGTCTTCCAATCTTCTGATACCAACATCACTCCAACTGTCATTGGACAGCCCTCAGAATAATCCCACTGGCTTTACTCCGACGACAGTACAAACATATCGTCCAATGAAGAACAGGTATGTGTATAATAGCAGCTGTACAGGAGAGGACAAAAACTGTCTTTCCTTTCAATGCAAGTCAATGGAACCAGAATTCTTCCCAAATGATTTTGGAGCATTTCTATTGGTCCATTCTTCAAATTCATGAAAGTTTCACACAGTGTAAACAGCAGCTGTTGTGTTCAAATGATGTAGACAATAAAAATGGCACAAAAAATAAAGATATATGTTTTCCTTTCGACAGAGACAATAAGCACATTCACAAAAGTCGTGGCACAAAATATATCAGTTTCTTTCCAGTAAGATCAATAATATCAATAATAAAAACTTATACTGTCACAACCATTTAAATATGCAGTTTAATGAATATTTAGTAATATCTATTACAGTAAAGATGAAAATAATCGTTTTTGAATTTAATGAATGTTCATTAATATATATTACAGTAACAGTGAATAAAATGTAGTTGCCCATGAACTAATACTGTCACAATTGTTTAAATATGCAGTTTAATGAATATTCATTATTTATATTGCAGTAAAGATCAATAAGGTGTGTTTTCTCATTAACTAATACTGTCACAATCATTTAAATACACAGTTTAATTAATTTTCAGTAATATATATTGTAATACAGATCAATCATTTGTAGTGTCCCATAAACTGACACTGTCACAACCATTCTAATATGGAGTTTATTGAATATTTAGTAATATATACTGAAGTAAAGATCAATAATTATGTGGCTTCCAAATAAACTGACACTGTCACAATCATTTATATGAGCAGCTTACGGAATATTCATTAAAATATACTGTAGTAACAATCAATAATATGTAGTTTACCATAAACGAATACTGTCACAAACATTTTAATGGCCAGTTTATTGAATGTTCTGTAACATATGTTGTAGTATAGATTAATAATATATGTTTTTTCATAGATTGACACTGTCACAATCATTTAAATAGGCTGTTTAAAGAATACTTAGTAATACATATTGTAGTAAAGACCAATGTGTTTTTTTTATAAATTAATATTATTAGAATCATTTAAATATGCAGTTTAATGAATATTTAGTAATATATATTGTAGTAAAAATGAATAATATGTGGCTTCCAATAAACTAACACTGTCACAGTCGTTTATATGAGCAATTAAATAAATATTCATTAATATATATTGTAGTAAAGACCAATAATATGTTGTTTCTTATTAACTAATACTGTCAATCATTTAAATAAGCAGTTTAATTAATATTCAGTAATATATATTGTAATAAAGATCAATAATGTGTAGTTACCCATAAATTGACACTGTCACAATCATTTAAATTGGGTGTTTACTGAATATTTAGTAAAATATACTGCAGTAATGATCAATATGTGGCTTCCAATAAACTGACACTGTCACGATCATTTATGAGCAGTTTACGGAATATTCATTAAAATATACTGTAGTAACAGTCAATATGTAGTTTACCATAAATGAATACTGTCACAATCATTTAAATAGGCAGTTTATTGAATACTCTGTAACATATTGCAGTAAAGATCAATAACGTGGTTCTTATAAGCTACTACTATCAGAATCATTTAAATATACAGTTTAATGAATATTTAGTAATATATATTGTAGTAAAGATGAATAATATGTGGCTTCCAATAAACTAACACTGTCACAGTCGTTTATATGAACAATTTAATGAATAATGTGAAGTTTCCCATGAATTAATATGTCACAACCATTTAAATATGCAGTTTAATGAATATTCATAAATGTATATTGTAGTAAAGATTAATAAATGTGTAGTTTACCAAAAACTTATTCTGTCACAATCATTTTAATGGGCAGTTTATTGAATATTAAGTAACATATATTGTAATATGGATCAATAATATATGTTTTTTCATAGACTGACACCGTCACAAACATTTAAATAGGGAGTTTATTGAATATTTAGTAATATATACTGCAGTAAAGATCAATAATATAAGGCTTCCAATAAACGTTTATATAAGCAGCTTAATGTTCAGGATATATACTGTAGTAACAGTCAAAAATATATAGTTTCCCATAAACTAATACTGACACAATCATTTAAATATCCAGTTTAATGAATATTAATAAATATATATTGCAGTAAAGATCAATAATATGTGGTTTCTCAATAACTAATACTGTTACAATCATTTAAATATCCAGTTTAATGAATATTCATTCATATATATTGCAGTAAAGATCAATAATATGTGGTTTCTCATTAACTAATACTGTCACAAACATTTAAATATCCAGTTTAATGAATATTAATAAATATATATTGCTGTAAAGATCAATAATATGTGGTTTCTCATTAACTAATACTGTCACAATCATTTTAATATCCAGTTTAATGAATATTAATAAATATATATTGCTGTAAAGATCAATAATATGTGGTTTCTCATTAACTAATACTGTCACAATCATTTAAATATCCAGTTTAATGAATATTAATAAATATATATTGCTGTAAAGATCAATAATATGTGGTTTCTCATTAACTAATACTGTCACAATCATTTTAATATCCAGTTTAATGAATATTAATAAATATATATTGCTGTAAAGATCAATAATATGTGGTTTCTCATTAACTAATACTGTCACAATCATTTTAATATCCAATTTGATGAATATTCATTTTATATATATGGTAGTAACAGTCAATAATGTGTAGTTTCTCAAACTAATACGTAACAATCATTTAAATGGGCAGTTTATTGAATACTCTATAACATATATTGTAACATAGACTAATAATATATGTTTTTTCATAGACTGACACTGTCACAATCATTTACATATCCAGTTTAATGAATATTAATTGGCACATCATGTTTAATCCTTATTAAACCCATCTGGCTGAGCCTGCTGTTTGCTGGGCAAAGTTTCTAAATAAGCTCTTAAAGCAGCCAAAACCGAAAAACCTGTAATTATCTCGTTTTTAATGACTAGAAAATGACTGTTTAGCAGAGAACCTGAGCTGTCAGGCTGTTTTGACAGCTCGCTTTAATCCTAGAACACGAATGAATCGCGATAGTTTGGCTAAATTTATCTGTAAAACGATGCGAGAGCAAGAAAATGATTAATTTGGCGCATATTTGGTCACTTTTTGTGCCAGTTTTGCGGGTTATGTTGGCTAATATCCCGGCCTGCGCCACAACTAACGCTGAATGTGGTGAAGGCACATGAGAGAGCTAAGCTAAGCTAAGCTAAGCTAAGCTACTCGCTCCTCGCTCGAATTCGCCGGTCCACCTTAAATGGTGCGGCAGTTACATTCTGGCGCCTTAGGCGCCAGAATGTAACTGCCGCACCATTTAAGGTGGACCGGCGAATTGTTGTGAGGAAAAACACTTAAACCTCGCGATTCGCAGCCCTCTGTAAACTTTTCTGACCCCCTAAAACCGCCAGCAAAGAACAGAGCGTTCCGTTTTAGCCCGTTTAGCTCGTTAGCACTGCGCGGCTAGCGGGCGCTAGCTCCTCACATCCACTCACCTGGTCTCTAATTTTGAGGACCACCATCTTCCAGCGCTCTCTCCGGCTCTCATGCAGGACTCGGGACTCGGTTTGTTCGTCCAACTCTTGAACGACGACGTTTCTGAGCCGAGAAGACGTTCAGACGTTCCGGCAGGCCTCACATTTCCTTCGGCTAGCCGCTACAGGACCGCGGGGAAAGACAACTCCATAACATTACCGCCACTGGGACGCTGCAAGGACGCGGGGCGCGATTGGCTGGACGGGCTGCAACGAGGGCACTGATTGGTGGATGACCGGAGCCCAGCGAAATGTGGAGGCATTCACTCTATCTGGGACAAAAACCTGAAGTGCACTTGAAGGGGAATCCCGCCGAATATTCAAAGTTTTGCCAAAATTCTAGATGCGTTTATGAGAATAGCTTATTCTGTATTATGCATACACACAGTGGGCGTCACTCTATGCTTTAAAGGGTACATTTTCTGGGTTTGCTGTTCACAGTGGTGGTGAATGGAACCGGACGTCCCACCTCTAAAAGCTCCATCACACGAAAGTTATTATTGCATACAATAGTTATTAATACTCTGTCTGGTGTCTGGGATGTTGATTTTTTTGTTGTTGTTGTAGGTTCGGCCTTTACCTCCATTTCATAGTGGAGGGACACATGCAGGGAGTTATAAGGCAAAGCAAAGTGGTCCCCCAAAACTAGTTTATCATCATCAGTATTCATATAAACACTCACGTGTAGGTTCACTGGTGGGTTACCCACTGTAGGCCAGCAGGTTTTACAGCATACCACTCTGACTCACTCTGATTACATCTCAACCACTGAATTATATAGAAACTTTGAAAATTCTCTGGAACAGCCCTTTTGATATTAGTCAGCTAAGGACCAGAATTATTCACAGTGGTGGTGAAAGGAACCAGACGTCCACCTCTAAAATTTCCCTCACAACAAGTTATTATTGCATGCCTGATGTCTGAGATGCGGTTTTATGATAGTTTATCATCATCAGCATTCATATAAACACTCACGTGTAGGTTCACGGGTGGGTTTGATAGTCAATAAAGTGTCTATATTTGTGTTGTAGACCCCTGGTTACCCACTGTAAGCCAGTAAGTTTCACAGCATGCCACTCTGACTCAATCTGATTACATCTCAACCACTGAATTATATAGAAACTTTGAAAATTCTCTGGAACAGCCCTTTTGATATTAGTCAGCTGACGATCATGTGATTAAATGTTAAGTGTTGGCTATTTTAAGGCTGATGTGCTCCGCATTGCTCTTGTAATCCATTTCTCAACACAGATAAAATGTTATTAATGCTGTTGATGGAGCTTTTCCTCGATTTTGCCTGATCTGGCAACCATGTGGCTCCAGCTCCGCCAGGATATCCCTTGCAGCTATGAGAGATACAGATCAAAGCCAACAGAAAGGAAAGGACGTTTCATCCTATTTGAACAGAGCCGACAGCATATATGACCCCCGATCTTATAACATTCACTGCTGCTAATTATAATACATGTGTAATTAAACAGAGCTCACTTTAAAGGGCCCATATGGAAAACTCAGTTTCCCTCACGTTTTAAAACCAAAAGTCTGAAGCAATATATAAACATAGTTAAGGCTTCTACATTCACTCCCCAGTCTATACAGTCCATACGGCCCATATATGGAAACTGTACTGCACAAAGGGCCTGTTTTGAATTCATTGTTTTTGTGATGTCACAACAACCAACTCATTTACACATATCCACCTATTCAGCCTACAGCTGTTTAGCACTCATATTGAAGTTCTAAGGAATGTTTCTGCTCTTAGTGCTTTTCTGAATGAGACAGGCCGGCCAATCAGAACGGAGCTCTTTTATCTAAGCTCAGTCTTAAAGTCTTAAGCTCAGTCTTAAAGTCTTAAACTCAGTCTTAAAGGCACAGAAACACAAAGTAATGCAGCATGAATTATGATCATGTTTGATCTCATAAATGTTATTATTTGACTCCAATGAGAAAAAAAATATTATAAAACAATTAGGATATGGGCCCTTTAAAGTAAACATTTAAAGGGCCCATATTGTAGTTTCTTTCACCTTTAAAGAGCCCATATCACAAAAATTCAAGCTTCAATTATATAAAACAAAAAGCATTTTATGTTGCACGCCAGTCACTTACGAGTCCATACAGTCCAGAAAGGCTGTTTAAATTCATGCTTTTTTTTGTGATGTCACAAAAAAACTGCACGTTTACAAATATATGCCTGTTCGGCCTACAGCAGTTCAGCTCTGCCCACTCACACTGAAGTTTTATGGAGGCCTGGACTAATTTATGAATCAGAGCATATCTCATTTACATACATCAGAGTCTTAAAGGGACAATAAGAAAAACATCCTTTTTAACTCAAATAGATACAAACATTTTTTTTCTTGCAAACGTAATAAATGATTCTCTAGCAAAAAAATAAAGAAATAAATATGAACACAAAAAATGTATATAGACCCTTTAAAATAATTCCAATGCACAGTTTTGAGTAAATACTTGAATTCAACTGCAACGTAAACGGTCAAAGACTGCATGCTGGCCGTGTAAGCATTTCTTGTTACTCTTGTATTACTCATACAAGGAGGAAAGTCTTTTTTGTGAACACCAGGGGGCGCCAAAGGAAAAGCATTGATTCAGTCCCAGCTGTGGCTGTGTTAAACTATTGGTTGACCACAAATATTATAATTTACTCCTAATGCAGTCGATCAGCTGTTATTATCTCGAAATATTTAGAGAGTGTCTCAAAATAATGACTTATTATCTCAAAATATTTAAATAGTGTCTCAAAATAATGACTTATTATCTCAAAATATTTAAACCGTGTCTCAAAATAATGACTTATTATCTCGAAATATTTAGATAGTGTCTCAAAATAATGACATCTCAAAATATTTAAATAGTGTCTCAAAATAATGACTTATTATCTCGAAATATTTATATAGTGTCTCAAAATAATGACTTATTATCTCGAAATATTCAGATAGTGTCTCAAAATAATGACATCTCAAAATATTTAGATAGTGTCTCAAAATAATGACATCTCAAAATATTTAAATAGTGTCTCAAAATAATGACTTATTATCTCGAAATATTTAAATAGTGTCTCAAAATAATGACTTATTATCTCGAAATATTTAAATAGTGTCTCAAAATAATGACTTATTATCTCGAAATATTTAGATAGTGTCTCAAAATAATGACATCTCAAAATATTTAAATAGTGTCTCAAAATAATGACTTATTATCTCGAAATATTTATATAGTGTCTCAAAATAATGACTTATTATCTCGAAATATTCAGATAGTGTCTCAAAATAATGACATCTCAAAATATTTAGATAGTGTCTCAAAATAATGACATCTCAAAATATTTAAATAGTGTCTCAAAATAATGACTTATTATCTCGAAATATTTAAATAGTGTCTCAAAATAATGACTTATTATCTCAAAATATTTAAATAGTGTCTCAAAATAATGACTTATTATCTCAAAATATTTAGATAGTGTCTCAAAATAATGACTTATTATCTCAAAATATTTAAATAGTGTCTCAAAATAATGACTTATTATCTCAAAATATTTAAATAGTGTCTCAAAATAATGACTTATTATCTCGAAATATTTAAATCGTGTCTCAAAATAATGCCTTATTATCTCAAAATATTTAAATCGTGTCTCAAAATAATGCCTTATTATCTCAAAATATTTAAATCGTGTCTCAAAATAATGACTTATCATCTCAAAATATTTAAATAGTGTCTCAAAATAATGACTTATTATCTCGAAATATTTAAATCGTGTCTCAAAATAATGACTTATTATCTCAAAATATTTAAATAGTGTCTCAAAATAATGACTTATTATCTTGAAATATTTAAATAGTGTCTCAAAATAATGACTTATTATCTCAAAATATTTAAATAGTGTCTCAAAATAATGACTTATTATCTCGAAATATTTAGATAGTGTCTCAAAATAATGACTTATTATCTCAAAATATTTAAATAGTGTCTCAAAATAATGACTTATTATCTCGAAATATTTAAATCGTGTCTCAAAATAATGCCTTATTATCTCAAAATATTTAAATCGTGTCTCAAAATAATGACTTATTATCTCAAAATATTTAAATCGTGTCTCAAAATAATGACTTATTATCTTGAAATATTTAGACAGTGTCTCAAAATAATGACTTATTATCTCAAAATATTTAAATCGTGTCTCAAAATAATGACTTATTATCTCAAAATATTTAAATAGTGTCTCAAAATAATGACTTATTAACTCAAAATATTTAGAGAGTGTCTCAAAATAATGACTTATTATCTCAAAATATTTAAATAGTATCTCAAAAATAATGACTTATTATCTCAAAATATTTAGATAGTATCTCAAAATAATGACTTATTATCTCAAAATATTTAAATAGTGTCTCAAAATAATGACTTATTATCTCAAAATATTTAGATAGTATCTCAAAATATTTAGATAGTATCTCAAAATAATGACTTATTATCTCAAAACATTTAAATAGTATCTCAAAATAATGAGTTATTATCTCAAAATATTTAGATAGTATCTCAAAATAATGAGTTCTTATCTCAAAATATTTAGATAGTATCTCAAAATAATGAGTTCTTATCTCAAAATATTTAGATAGTATCTCAAAATAATGACTTATTATCTCAAAATATTTAGATAGTATCTCAAAATAATGACTTATTATCTCAAAATATTTAGATAGTATCTCAAAATATTTAGATAGTATCTCAAAATAATGATTATTATCTCAAAATATTTAGATAGTATCTCAAAATATTTAGATAGTATCTCAAAATATTTAGATAGTATCTCAAAATAATGATTATTATCTCAAAATATTTAGATAGTATCTCAAAAATTATGAGTTCTTATCTCAAAATATTTAGATAGTATCTCAAAATAATGACTTATTATCTCAAAATATTTAGATAGTATCTCAAAATAATGACTTATTATCTCAAAATATTTAAATAGTATCTCAAAATATTTAGATAGTATCTCCAAATAATGACTTATTATCTCAAAATATTTAGATAGTATCTCCAAATAATGACTTATTATCTCAAAATATTTAGATAGTATCTCAAAATAATGACTTATTATCTCAAAATCGTGGTATAGCTGAATATAGGGTGCTGGGTTTTGTAACTGGGTGGCTAGAAGCGAGGGGGCGTCCACGGAGGGGGCGTTAACGCTTGTCTGACACCCGCAGTAAAAGTGTGAGAGGAGCGGTGACAGCTCAGTGTGAGAGTGTGGAAACTCTGGACAGCTCGCTGGAACCGAGTTCAGAGACTTTCTGAAGACTTGAAGTCACTTAAACTTCTGAAGAGTTTATGATTCGCGGCCGCGCGCGGGCAGAATGCGCGTGATCGCCGCAGGAGCGGTTAGATAGAGGTTAGTGGTCAGTCACGGTCTCGCTAACTGTTAGCACAGCTAGCTCAGGTGTCGCGCTGAATTATGGACGTGTGTGGACTTAAAGAAAGCGGCCACCTGCCTCGGACGGTAACTGGTTACCTGCTGGACTGTTACAGCAGCTAGCTGACCCGGTTTGGGGTCATTATTTCCACTTTTACAGCCTTTATTCAGTTGTTAGCTGTGTAGCTCTCTCGGAGGCTAACCTGACGCTAACGACAAACAGTTTGTTTTCAACCGCCACGAACCGCCCGCGGACTAAACTATGAGCACCAGTAACGTCTATGCCATTCGTAAAAGGAGGAAACCTTCCAAGAAAAGGTGAATAAACCTACTTTTTACCCTTTAACTAATTTAAAGCGAAAGCTTACAGCAAGTTCGACAGGGTAGCTGGCTAGCTAGCGTTAGCTTGTCTGTTGTTACTTGGCTAGATAGCTAATATAGGTTAGTTTTCTTGTTTCCCGCTTTAATAAATATGTTATAATGCCGTAATAAGCAATGTGTCATGCTTATAACCATCATGCCTGAATGTTAGTGTACTTATCTAAACAATGTCCCTTATTTGGGCTGATTAATATGAGCTAAAATTCCCCGTTCCACCTTAAATGGTGCAGTGGATGCAGTACCTGCTACACTATTTAAGGTGGAACGGGTTATTTAAGCTGACTTCAACCGCACCAACATTTAGCTCAGATTCCTAATTCCACCTTAAATGGGGCAGCGGCTGCAGAAACGGCTGCACCATTTAAGGTGGATTGGGGGATTTAGCTGACTTACGGTTACAGAACCTGGGAACTGTAGCTAACTTTAACTATGGCAAAAAGTCAGCTAAAATAATGCAGTTTTCAGTAACTGCTGCCCCATTTAAGGTGGAACGGGAAATTTTATGTAACTTAAACCATCCCAAAAAGTTAGTGAAAATTCCCCATTCCACCTTAAATGGGGCAGCGGATGAAGTAACTGCTGCACCATTTAAGGTGGATTCGGAATTGTTGCTAAATTTAATTATGGCCAAAAAGTTAAGCTAAAAGTCTCCATTCCACCTTAAATGTTGCTCCTGTTACTGCATCCACTGCATCATTTAAGGTGGAATGGGGAATTGAGCTAACTTCCAGAGGATGCATTAACTGCTGCACCATTTAAGGTGGATTGGGGGATTTAGCTGACTTGCGGTTACAGACCCTGGGAATTGGGAACTGTAACTTTAACTATGGCAAAAAGTCAGCTAAAATTCTCGGATCCACCTTAAATGATGCAGCGTTTTCAGTAACTGCTGCACCATTTAAGGTGGAACGGGAAATTTTATGTAACTTAAACCATCCCAAAAAGTTAGTGAAAATTCCCCATTCCACCTTAAATGAGGCAGCGGATGAAGTAACTGCTGCACTATTTAAGGTGGATTGGGGGATTTTAGCTGACTTCAACCGCACCAACATTTAGCTCAGATTCCTAATTCCACCTTAAATGAGGCAGCGGATGCAGAAACGGCTGCACCATTTAAGGTGGATTGGGGGATTTAGCTGACTTACGGTTACAGAACCTGGGAACTGTAGCTAACTTTAACTATGGCAAAAAGTCAGCTAAAATAATGCAGTTTTCAGTAACTGCTGCCCCATTTAAGGTGGAACGGGAAATTTTATGTAACTTAAACCATCCCAAAAAGTTAGTGAAAATTCCCCATTCCACCTTAAATGGGGCAGCGGATGAAGTAACTGCTGCACCATTTAAGGTGGATTCGGAATTGTTGCTAAATTTAATTATGGCCAAAAAGTTAAGCTAAAAGTCTCCATTCCACCTTAAATGTTGCTCCTGTTACTGCATCCACTGCATCATTTAAGGTGGAATGGGGAATTGAGCTAACTTCCAGAGGATGCATTAACTGCTGCACCATTTAAGGTGGATTGGGGGATTTAGCTGACTTGCGGTTACAGACCCTGGGAATTGGGAACTGTAACTTTAACTATGGCAAAAAGTCAGCTAAAATTCTCGGATCCACCTTAAATGATGCAGCGTTTTCAGTAACTGCTGCACCATTTAAGGTGGAACGGGAAATTTTATGTAACTTAAACCATCCCAAAAAGTTAGTGAAAATTCCCCATTCCACCTTAAATGAGGCAGCGGATGAAGTAACTGCTGCACTATTTAAGGTGGATTGGGGGATTTTAGCTGACTTCAACCGCACCAACATTTAGCTCAGATTCCTAATTCCACCTTAAATGAGGCAGCGGATGCAGAAACGGCTGCACCATTTAAGGTGGATTGGGGGATTTAGCTGACTTACGGTTACAGAACCTGGGAACTGTAGCTAACTTTAACTATGGCAAAAAGTCAGCTAAAATAATGCAGTTTTCAGTAACTGCTGCCCCATTTAAGGTGGAACGGGAAATTTTATGTAACTTAAACCATCCCAAAAAGTTAGTGAAAATTCCCCATTCCACCTTAAATGGGGCAGCGGATGAAGTAACTGCTGCACCATTTAAGGTGGATTCGGAATTGTTGCTAAATTTAATTATGGCCAAAAAGTTAAGCTAAAAGTCTCCATTCCACCTTAAATGTTGCTCCCGTTACTGCATCCACTGCATCATTTAAGGTGGAATGGGGAATTGAGCTAACTTCCAGAGGATGCATTAACTGCTGCACCATTTAAGGTGGATTGGGGGATTTAGCTGACTTGCGGTTACAGACCCTGGGAATTGGGAACTGTAACTTTAACTATGGCAAAAAGTCAGCTAAAATTCTCGGATCCACCTTAAATGATGCAGCGTTTTCAGTAACTGCTGCACCATTTAAGGTGGAACGGGAAATTTTATGTAACTTAAACCATCCCAAAAAGTTAGTGAAAATTCCCCATTCCACCTTAAATGAGGCAGCGGATGAAGTAACTGCTGCACTATTTAAGGTGGATTGGGGGATTTTAGCTGACTTCAACCGCACCAACATTTAGCTCAGATTCCTAATTCCACCTTAAATGAGGCAGCGGATGCAGAAACGGCTGCACCATTTAAGGTGGATTGGGGGATTTTAGCTGACTTACGGTTACAGAACCTGCTGCACTATTAAAGGTGGAACAGGGACTTTTATCTAACTTAAAATATCTCAGAAAGTTTGTGAAAATTCCCCATTCCACCTTAAATGAGGCAGTGGATGAAGTAACTTCTGCACCATTTAAGGTGGATTGGGAATTGTAGCTAAATTTAACTATGGCCAAAAAGTTAAGCTAAAAGTCTCCGTTCCACCTTAAATGTTGCTGCCGTTACTAGTTAAATTTAGCTACAATTCCCAACCCACCTTAAATGGTGCAGAAGTTACTTCATCCACTGCCTCATTTAAGGTGGAATGGGGAATTTTAGCTAAGTTTCAGCGAATGCAGTAACTGCTGCACCATTTAAGGTGGATTGGGGAACTGTAGCTAACTTTACTATGGTAAAGTCAGCTAAAATTCTCAGATCCACCTTAAATGATGCAGTGTTTTCAGTAACTGCTGCAACATTTAAGGTGGAACAGGGAATTTTATCTAACTTAAAATATCTCAAAAAGTTACTGAAAGTTCTCCATTCCACCTTAAATGTTGCTGCCGTTACTGCATCATTTAAGGTGGTTCGGAGAATTTTAGCTATGTTTCAGCGGATGCAGTAACTGCTGCACCATTTAAGGTGGATTGGGGAACTGTAGATAACTTTAACTATGCCGAAAAGTTAGCTAAAACCTCCCATTCCACCTTAAATGATGCAGTGGATGCAGAAAGTGTTGCACTATTTAAGGTGGAACGGAGTGTTTGTCGTTGCATGTGAGGCAGGCTTGCAGCTGTAATTTTCATTTAAATGCAAATATTTACTACGCTGGTTCTGCAGCTGGGCCGCAGCTGAAGCCGTAGCTGACCACAGCGGTCTGTTGTTGTGGTCAGTAGTGATCAGATGTGGACAGAAGCCCTCATCATGTACTTTCTCCCATCACTGTAGCGTAAAGGAGCCCTCGGCCGAGGTCACCAAATCCAACCCCTCCAAGAGGCACCGGGACCGGCTGAATGGAGAGCTGGACCGGCTGGCTAGCCTGCTCCCCTTCCAGCAGGAAGTCATCTCTAAACTGGACAAGCTGACCATCCTCAGGCTGAGCGTCGGCTACCTGCGAGCCAAGGGCCACTTCAACGGTAACGTCCAGCCGGTTTTAACCCCTCATACTCTTAGGCTCACTTCAGTTCCAGCATGTGTGTTGGAACATTGTTGTAAGGATTTGATTGAATATTAGTGAGGCCAGGTACTGATGTTGAACATTGCTGTGAGGATTCGATTGAGGTCAGGTTCTGATGTTGAACATTGCTGTGAGAATTTGATTGAGTGTTAGTGAGATCAGGTACAGATGTTGAACATTGCTGTGAGGATTTGATTGAGCGTTAGTGAGATCTGGTACAGATGTTGAACATTGCTGTGAGGATTTGATTGAATATTATTGAGGCCAGGTACTGATGTTGAACATTGCTGTGAGGATTTGATTGAGGTCAGGTGCTGATGTTGAACATTGCTGTGAGGAATTGATTGAGGTCAGGTATTGATGTTGAACATTGCTGTGAGGATTTGTTTGAGGTCAGGTACTGATGTTGAACATTGCTGTGAGGATTTGTTTGAGGTCAGGTACTGATGTTGAACATTGCTGTGAGGATTCGACTGAGGTCAGGTCCTGATGTTGAACATTGCTGTGAGAATTTGATTGAGCGTTAGTGAGATCAGGTACAGATGTTAAACATTGCTGTGAGGATTTGATTGAGAGTTAGTGAGGTCAGGTACTGATGTTGGAACATTGCTGTGAGGATTTGATTGAGCGTTAGTGAGGTCAGGTACTGATGTTGAACATTGTGAGGATTTGATTGAGCGTTAGTGAGGTCAGGTACTGATGTTCAACATTGCTGTGAGGATTTGATTGAGTGTTAGTGAGGTCAGGTACTGATGTTCAACATTGCTGTGAGGATTTGATTGAGCGTTAGTGAGGTCAGGTACTGATGTTCAACATTGCTGTGAGGATTTGATTGAGTGTTAGTGAGGTCAGGTACTGATGTTGGAACATTGCTGTAAAGATGTGATTGAGTGTTAGTGAGGTCAGGTACTGATGTTCAACATTGCTGTGAGGATTTGATTGAGCGTTAGTGAGGTCAGGTACTGATGTTCAACATTGCTGTGAGGATTTGATTGAGTGTTAGTGAGGTCAGGTACTGATGTTCAACATTGCTGTGAGGATTTGATTGAGTGTTAGTGAGGTCAGGTAGTGATGTTGAACATTGCTGTGATGATTTGATTGAGTACTAGATCAGGGTTTTGGTGCCTTTCTATTGGTCCATTCCTCGTGAAACAGCTATGTTTGTGCTGTGGAGTTTTCCAAATGTCTAGACTTCAACTCAGTGGTTTCTATGATCAGACGGTTATTACACGGTTGGGTGTTGATCTCAGAGTCTGAGCTGAAAAGAGAAGCAGGGAAACGCTTTAAATAACAGGATGCGACGGGGGCGAGCGAGATCCTGCACAGAGCACAACATAACGTAGCGTCATGCGCTCGCTCTCCCCGTCAGCGGAAGTCTGCCGGTCGCCGCAGCGGGGCGAGATTTTCTGTGAAACAGCCGAATCTTCTGGGTATGGTGAGGTCACCATCACAGCGTTTGATCCAGTTTTAGCTTCCCAAGCTTCTCAGTCTGGATTTAGCTTATTGTATTCATCCATGCGTCCACAGGTCCTCTGGCTCCGTGGATATTCACTACCAAAGCTATGCAAATTGACAACCAACCATCCATCCGCTATCTTCTTTAGCCTTATTCTGCTAGTCAGGGTCACGGGGGAGGCTGGAGCCAATCCCAGCGTCATTGTGTGAAGGCAGGGTACACCATAGACAGTTCGCCAGTCCATCACATGGCCAACACACACTCACACTCTCACACCTACGGGCAGTTTAGAGTGAGGATCCTTACATGCATGTGTTTGGACTGTGGGAGGAAACCGGAGTACCCGGAGGAACCCACTCAAACACAGAGAGAACATACACACTCCACACAGAACCACCCGGACCGGGAATCCAACCCAGATCATCTTACTGTGAGGAGACAGTGCTGACCACTACACCACCATACTGACCACTACACCACCATACTAACCACTACACCACCATACTAACCACTACACCACCATACTAACCACTACACCACCTTACTAACCACTACACCACCATACTAACCACTACACCACCATACTAACCACTACACCACCTTACTAACCACTACACCACCTTACTAACCACTACACCACCATACTAACCACTACACCACCTTACTAACCACTACACCACCTTACTAACCACTACACCACCATACTAACCACTACACCACCGTACTAACCACTACACCACCTTACTAACCACTACACCACCGTGCCAACTCTAATTGACAACCTGAGCCCAAAAATTGTTATTTTTGTTTCATTTAAATTTTTATTTTATTTTTTTTATCTTTTATTTTTAAGGGAGCTAATAAGCTGATTCTTCTCTTTCCTTCAGTGTTTTGTAGATATCTATGCATGCAAAGTTATCAAATCCAAAGTACATACCACTTTCCTCAGCTGCCGGAAAAGCCTTGTTGGAATTCCAGCCCTTTTCTTCTCTGTTACAAGATGACATCATCATCTTATAACACAGTCCTTCTTGCCCGCCAACTGGCAAGACTGGCATATCATCACACAGAGCTAAAACAGTAAAAACTGACCAGTCTGAGACGTCCTGTTCTAGTCTTGCTTGCAAAGGTGGATCTAACAGCTTGTTCTGCCTGACTCTCAGGATCGGACTCTGAGTCTAACCGATACAGCAGAACTGACAGTGTTGTAAGTCTGACCACTGACCATACAGGAGCTCCACCTACAGACTGTAGTTCTTCTGATTCTCTGTATACTTTATTACTCTGTTCTTTAATGATCAGGACCCCCACAGGACCACCACAGAGCACTGTCGTTGCGCTGGTGTAAGTGGATCAGACACAGCAGTGCTGCTGCTGCTGCTGCTGCTGGAGTGTTGAAACACCTCAGTGTCACTGCTGGACTGAGAATTGTCCACCAACCAAAACTATCCAGACAGCAGTGTCCTGTGGGCGGCGTCCTGTGTCCACTGATGAAGAACTAGAGGAACACAAACTGTGCAGCAGCAGATGAGCTACTGTCTCTGACTTTACATCTACAAGGTGGACCAGGAAGTAGTAGGAGTGTCTAATAGAGTGGACAGTGAGTGGACTGTCCAGCAGCAGCACTGCTGGGTCTGATCCACTCCGACCAGAGTAGATATGGGCTCTTTAATACATCCGATCTATTAAAACATGCTCCAATATGTTTCCTCTGCATCGGATCAGGACGCCCCCGTTTGTCGCTCCTGAGAACACATATTCACTCTCCGTCCAGAGCTGAATGGAGTGAGAAACCGGGCTGGCGGGAGCGTCCATTCATGCCTGCGTTTCCTCCGCGGGCCCTGAGAACCGCTGCGTATTGTTGCTGTGTGCGATTATTATGCCTTGTCCCGAGGGGCCGGAGCCGGAGGGCTTGCGTGAGTAACTCTGCACAGACTTGTTGAACTCTTGACTTTGCAGAGAGGAGTTACGAAACCGTTTGATATTTCGTCGTTCTCCGAATACAAACTTTGACCCGTTCCGGCGAACACGAGGGCCGCTGCCAGGCCTCCATGTGAACCGGGGGGGGTTGGTGGAGGGGGGCTGCCCGAGAGGCGTTGCATGAGAACAGAGCAGGGAAGCCTGCAGAGATACCATCTCAATGTTCTGTTAGTGCACATTTCCTCTCCTAGTTGTTTACTTAAAGAGTTAAAAAGCTCCCTGTGATATAACACAGTAAACTGGGTGCTCATTACACACACACACACACACACACACACACACACACACACACACACACACACACATATATATATATATATATATATACACACACACACACACAGCCACCTCCTTCTATATACACAGACTGTAATTCATCTGATTCTCTGTATACTTGATTACTCTGTTCTTAAATGATCAGGACCCCCACAGGACCACCACAGAGCAGCTACTATTAGGGAGGTGGGTCATTCTCAGCACTGCAGTGACACTGACGTGGTGGTGGAGGTGTGTTAGTAGTTTGTGTTGTGCTGGTGTGAGTGGATCAGACACAGCAGTGCTGCACCAGCACAATACACACTACTAGCACACCACCACGACGTCCTGTGGGGGTCCTGATCATTAAAGAACAGAGTAATAAAGTATACAGAGAATCAGATGAACTACAGTCTGTAAGTGGAGCTCCTGTATGGTCAGTGGAGCTGATACAGTGGACAGTGAGTGTAGGTCCTGTATGGTCAGTGGAGCTGATACAGTGGACAGTGAGTGGAGCTCCTGTATGGTCAGTGGAGCTGATACAGTGGACAGTGAGTGGAGGTCCTGTATGGTCAGTGGAGCTGATACAGTGGACAGTGAGTGTAGGTCCTGTATGGTCAGTGGAGCTGATACAGTGGACAGTGAGTGGAGGTCCTGTATGGTCAGTGGAGCTGATACAGTGGACAGTGAGTGGAGGTCCTGTATGGTCAGTGGAGCTGATACAGTGGACAGTGAGTGTAGGTCCTGTATGGTCAGTGGAGCTGATACAGTGGACAGTGAGTGGAGGTCCTGTATGGTCAGTGGAGCTGATACAGTGGTCAGTGAGTGTAGGTCCTGTATGGTCAGTGGAGCTGATACAGTGGACAGTGAGTGGAGGTCCTGTATGGTCAGTGGAGCTGATACAGTGGACAGTGAGAGTAGATATGTATATATTTTGTGTTCTGTTTTTCCTCCTAGAGGTTAAATTCAGTAAATAAGCAGTAATTGTGTATTAAAGTGTGAAACAAACAATAAAAGAAACAAGTCATGTGAGCAGGCGCGCCGAAACCTTTGCATGCGACTGTTTGTCATTGTTTCGTGTCGTTCGAGTGATGTTTTTGTTTTACGACGTGGACGAAGCAGACTGTAAGGTTGCCAGATTTCCATGCATGCCACTTTTCTTTCTGTAAACAATAGGCATTCAAATAGCGCTTTTGCCTTGAAAGACATTTCTGTAAGCAGATCCAGCGGCCGAGCCGTGTTTGTTGCTTTTGCTGATTAATTTGAAACCGCAGCCCCGTCTGAATGCGCTCGGGCTTGTGGGGATATTGAACTTTGATTTCCTCGTGGTTTCATAACCGCACCATAAGTAAACATGGCATCCGCACAAGTGCTTTTTAACCTCGGCTGCATGATATCGCTTCATTAAACAAGAAGCGACTGTTATCTGGAAAACCCGCGGCGGGACTGTTTTATTTCTGATTAATGTTACTCTATGGTTGAGGGTTACGCAGCTACTGCTGCCGTTACCTAATACTGGCAGTAGAAGTTACTCTGCTGATGCCAGCTGGCTAGCGTTGCACATTCTCACACTGTAGAATCCATAGAGTTGTATTTATTTGAATGAATTAAGTACTTTAAGGCTAAGCACCAGCTAATATGAAAAATGTCAAACACACACACACACACACACACACACACACACACACACACACACACACACATATATATATATAGCAGAGGAAGCAACCAATCAGACTTCAATAACCAGTATCCAGGATCAACCTAACATGCTAACCACTACACCACTGTGCTAACTACTACACCACCATACTAACCACTACACCACCGTACTGAACACTACACCACCATACTAACCACTACACCAGCGTACTAACCACTACACCACCATACTAACCACTACACCACCATACTAACCACTACACCAGCGTACTAACCACTACACCACCATACTAACCACTACACCACCATACTAACCACTACACCAGCGTACTAACCACTACACCACCGTACTAACCACTACACCACCATACTAACCACTACACCAGCGTACTAACCACTACACCACCATACTACCCACTACACCAGTGTGCTGACCGCTACATCACTGTGCTGACAGCTACACCACCATACTAACCACTACACCACCGTACTAACCACTACACCACCATACTAACCACTACACCACCGTACTGAACACTACACCACCGTACTAACCACTACACCACCGTACTAACCACTACACCACCGTACTAACCACTACACCACCATACTGACCACTACACCACTGTGCTGACTGCTACATCACTGTGCTGACACCACCGTACTAACCACTACACCACCATACTAACCACTACACCACCATACTAACCACTACACCACCGTACTAACCACTACACCACCATACTAACTACTACACCACCGTACTAACCACTACACTACCATACTGACCACTACACCACCATACTGACCACTACACCACAGTGCTGACCGCTACATCACTGTGCTGACAGCTACACCACAGTGTTGACCACTACACCACCTTACTAACCACTGCACCACCGTACTAACCACTACACCACCGTGCTGACCGCTACACCACCATACTAACCACTACACCACCGTACTAACCACTACACCACCGTGCTGACCGCTACACCACCATACTAACCACTACACCACCATACTAACCACTACACCACCTTACTAACCACTACACCACCGTACTAACAACTACACCACCGTAGTAACCACTACACCACCGTACTGACCACTACACCACCGTACTGAACACTACACCACCGTACTAACCACTACACCACCATACTAACCACTACACCAGCGTACTAACCACTACACCACCATACTAACCACTACACCAGTGTGCTGACCGCTACATCACTGTGCTGACAGCTACACCACCATACTAACCACTACACCACCGTACTAACCACTACACCACCGTACTGACCACTACACCACCATACTAACCACTACACCACCGTACTGAACACTACACCACCGTACTAACCACTACACCACCATACTAACCACTACACCACCGTACTAACCACTACACCACCATACTAACCACTACACCACCATACTAACCACTACACCACCGTACTGAACACTACACTACCGTACTAACCACTACACCACCGTACTAACCACTACACCACCGTACTAACCACTACACCACCATACTGACCACTACACCACTGTGCTGACTGCTACATCACTGTGCTGACAGCTACACCACGGTGCTGACCACTACACCACCGTACTAACCACTACACCACCATACTAACCACTACACCACCATACTAACCACTACACCACCATACTAACCACTACACCACCGTACTAACCACTACACCACCATACTAACCACTGCACCACCGTACTAACCACTACACTACCATACTGACCACTACACCACCATACTGACCACTACACCACAGTGCTGACCGCTACATCACTGTGCTGACAGCTACACCACAGTGCTGACCACTACACCACCGTACTAACCACTACACCACCTTACTAACCAATACACCACCGTACTAATCACTACACCACCGTGCTGACCGCTACACCACCGTGCTGACCGCTACACCACCGTGCCATCTTTTATAACACCATAAGACCAAATAGATCATTGTTGACATGATGTTTAACGCTGCAGATCTTTGATAGACCTCAAACACTTCCTACCTTGAGAAGAAGGTAGAACAAGGCAGTTAACACACTAACAGCTCACAAACCCCTGCGTTAAATAGTGACAGCAGTACATGATGTCATTACGAATTTCTCATTTCTAAGTGAATCGATCTCAGTGGCGTATCATGTTTACAGGTTATTGATAATCACTGCTATTAGTTGGAGACCTTAAACTAATTTTGACTCTGTTTTGTTCTCTTCAGCCATCTTGAACTCCAACAAATCCAGCCAACCAGCAAACAACTGTGCTAAAGCAAAGATTCCCGAGCTGCCAGAGGGGGAGCTGCTGTTACAGGTGAGCTGTTTGAGTCTCTGCTGTGAGAAAAATCTGATGTATAGAACCTCAGTAGCGAGGAAAAGACTGGGATAGTGACTGTGTGGCTTATTTCTGTTTCCTCAATACATTTGTTGTATATTGTCACAATTATCTCCATGTCTATCTTCATTTTTGTCCAGTTTATGATGACTGGACCAGTAGAAATGCTCCAAAATAGCTTGAAAAGTGACTTACATTGAAAGTGAAGACAGTTTTTGTCCTCTCCTGCAAAGGTGCCATTTTGGAGGTACTTGTTTTTCATTGGACAGCAACGATATGCTGTTAGCTGGAGGCTCCTACGTGGATGTGACCAGTGTTACCAAGTAAAAACCAATGGTAGCCAGTTCAGCCAAGAGATTTTACACTTTGTACAAGCGTATTCAGTGTCTGGGGTCATATCAACATGTCTGTGTAATACAAAATTCTTTACTTAGTAGAGTCCTTAACGTTGGTTCTCTTTGAAGTTGCTACTAATGCTGACTTGGTTTGTAGCTTAAAGGAGTCTAAAATGATCTAGTTCAGAGTTAAATGCAGCACAAGTTCTTACGCGGCGCTTTAGGGCTGGTGTGGCGTGTTGACGTAATCGATTACGAAATTATGCCGATTAGCATAACGTGTGTTGATGTGTCACAAAGATGGCCACGCCTACTAAAAGCATGGATTTATCCGGAGCGCAAGCTGCTGCTACAAACAATCACTCATGTGTATCTAACGTTGTGGGAGTGTTTCACACAGAAACACAACAGTGTGGTGCTCTGTCAGCTCTCCACAGTGGAGATGATCAACAGTACAACTGCTACACACGAGACCTTGAAGATCAAACATCCCGTAGAGCTTCATCAACACAGCAGCAGGACAGCACCTGTTTATCTTATCTTGTCTTATTATTTTAAGATTATTAACACGCGTAACATGTTTCTTTCAGTAGTGTCTCTTGAAAAGTCAGTTTCTTAATCGTCCAGTGTAGAACCTAAGACTGTTCTAGATACCGCGGGAGCTTTAAAACACCTGTAGCTGCTTTGTGTAACGACTTTCAGCCAAAATATATAGTCCACAAACTGTCCGAGTTCTTGTGTGTGAGGCGTGTAGGCTATGAGTCCTTTGTACCTCTAAAAGTCGAGTCAGAGATCACGTGCGTTTAAGGTAGGGCTAGAGCGGCGCGCCACCGCAATCGATTGCCATAACGTGCCTCGGTGCGTTGAAAAGATGGCCACGCCCACTGAAAGCCTGGATTAATCTGTGTGTATCTACAGTTGTGGGAGTGTTTCACACAGAAACTCAGATTTTAAAATTATTAACATATGAAGTCTGATTTATTCTCCGTCTGCGTGAGTTTGAAGCAATATAGCGTCACTGCCCTCACACTTCTCTGCGTCAGCTCCGTTTACATGGTTGCTGAGCAACACGTCCAGTAGGGGGCAGTTTGGAGTAAATCAAACATGGCGGCGGTGGATGAGCTCGTAGTTCTTTATTTACTTCAAAAACAACTAAAAACGACTGTTTGTCTCAGCGCTGAGGAGAAGCTATTTCAAGAAATTTCTAATGAACGCACACCTCTCTTCAGAAAGTCCCCCGTCTCTTCTTCATCGTGTCCGTACGGAAGTGGTCACGTCTTGCACTGCCCCCCCCCCCCCGGTCTCCAGTGGTGTTGCTCCACCTCGTCCGTAACCGTAAGCTTTCCGAAAACCAGAGTACGTACGGAATGAACACAGAGTACGGACAGAAGACTCCGTGCGTATCCGTATTTAACGTTGAACGTAAATGAGACTTTCAGGTTTCTTTCAGTTGTGTCACTAGACTACACATCGCTAACCGTTTCTTAATCGTCCAGTGTAGAACCTAAGACTGTTCTAGATAACGCGGGAGCTTTAAAACACACGTAGCTGCTTCTTAAACAAGACTCTGACAAAATATATAGTCCACAAACTGTCCGAGTCCTTGTGCGTGAGGCGTGTAGGCTACGTGTCATTTGTGCCTCTAAAAGTCGAGTCGTTAGGTGCAGCCCTAGTTTAAGGTACCCTTTAATACATTAAGTCTAGGATGGCGATGTGTTCTCCTCGTGCTTCTGAGCCCCCCAGAGCTGTGGACTGTGTCTGTTGAGGTGCGTTCCTCGGGAATGGTGTCGCCCATGTTAACGTTATCTGTCGTCGTTTTCTCTTATTTTATTCTCGCTGTTCAAGCGTGAACACCTGCAGTAACCAGATTACTAGCATGTGTGTTAAGCTGCTGCTACGTCTACACTTTGCGCTGTGTGCTTTAACCAGACATGAAATGTTTGGAACTCTAGTTCAGCCACCTGATTGGTTTGGTGCGGCGCTATTCTAATTCTCATTGGCTGTTTTTTGTTGTCTCTCAAAACATGGACGGAACTTAATTCTATCGACTTTCTATCGACTATGTCTTACAGTTCTATAGAGGAAACGTTATTTTACGATAATTATCGTTATCGTTTTATCGCCCTGTCCTAGTCAGAACGCACTAGATGGTGGGAAGTTGGTGGAATTGACCCCCTGATCTTCTCAGTCTGATGATGCGCCTCTCAAAGTCGGTAACCGGGCTAAATGTCTTCGAGTGTGTCATAGAGGCAGCACGTCCAGCAGATCTCTCACCAAGATAATAACAGCAATATCATAACAGGACAGGTACTTTGTCCATGTGGTGCAGCTGGATGAGCTTCATGGCCTTCATGGTTCTTTCCGTAGGTCTTAAATGGGTTTGTGTTGGTGGTCACTGCTGGTGGTACAGTCTTCTACGCCTCCTCTTCTGTCCAGGACTATCTGGGGTTCCATCAGGTTGGTCTTCAAAATGCTTGCAAGGCTCAAAACTGTTCATTCGCTGTCTTCTTTATCTGTCGTTCATCTTCTGCGCTTGTTTCAGCAAAAGCAGGACTGATGTGTCTGGAAATATATGCAGATATATGACTATCAGTCAAAAG